>JAYMFT010409339.1:0-33507 GCA_038088735.1 Panulirus argus | reverse complement strand
ACCCCATCCATAAACAAATTAAACAACCATGGGGACATCACACACCCCTGACGCAAACCGACCTTCACTGGGAACCAATCACTCTCCTCTTTTCCTACTCGTACCAATGCCTTACACCCATGATAAAAACTTCTCACTGATTCTAGCAGCTTACCTCCCACCCCATATATTCTTAACGCTTTTCACACAGCCTCTCTATCAACTCTATCATGTGCCTTCTCCGGCTCCATAAATGCCACATACAAATCCATCTGTTTTTCTAAGTATTTTTCACATACATTCTTCAAAGCAAACACCTTATCCACACATCCTCTACCACTTCTAAAACCACACTGCTCCTCCCAAATCTAATACTCTGTACATGCCTTCACCCTCTCAGCCAATACCCTCCCATACAGTTTTCCAGGAATACTAAAAAACTTATACCTCTATAGTTTGAACACTTACCTTTATCCCCTTTGCCTTTGTACAATGACACTATACATGCATTCTGCCAATCCTCAGGCACTTCACTATAACCCATACATACACTGAATATTCTTACCAATAAATCAACAACACAGTCACCCCCTTTCTTAATAAATTCAGCTGCAACACCATCCAATCCTGCCGCCTTGCCGCATTTCATCTTTCGCAAGGCTTTCACCACTTCATCTCTCTCCACCACATCACTCTCCCTGATTCTCACACTTTGCATCCCACCCCAACTAATACACCAATATATGCATGTATGTATACTCATGGACAGATTAAGCTTATACAAACAAATAATCTTGTAAAATAAAGTATGTGAATAACAGATAATGATTGTGTGGAAATGTTTCAATATACACCATATGATCATCTATCTATTATACTATATTTGCATATTTTCTTTTTATCTACATTATTCACAATCTTATACACAGTACTGCTATTCACTGAACAATGTGTAAGTAATATTTGAAAGTGTGATATTATCTGAAACAGTTTTCAGGGGACAATGTGACATAACATATTTGCACCATAAATTGGTGTTATTCCTCTTTTGTTCTCTTTTTTTGTGTGCTTAAAAATCCACTGTCCATGTGTGTTCAAAATCCATTTGTTCATCATCACTATAAGGAAGTCCCTAGAAGATATCTATAATATCCTTAAAAATTAGTTAGCCACTTGCACTTTGCAGCAGGAGAGTCACAAAGTTCTGCCTTTATGAAATATGGTCAACTAATTCCCCAAGCACATTTGTCAGCTGACAATGTGTGTTCTCAAATGTAAGTGCTTTTGAGATTTCGGATTTTCATAATATTTCGGTTTTTAAAAAGGATAGACTTTCTCTAAGATGAAGAGTTCTAACACTACTTGAGATGGTAAACTATTTATTTCATATATAAAGAGAACAGTATATCAATAATCCCAGTAAGTATTAAGATTTTTTCTTGACAATTTGATCAGATTTTCATTGTTAACACTTGTAAGCTATTTTTTCCAATTATTACAGGTCATATGTAATTCAGCTACACCTAGAGATCATTTACTCTTACCCTCAAAACTAAAATAAAAAGCAATATTAATAAACTCAACAGCTTTCCATAAGTTTGATTAAGTGTATATATAGTGAAATTCAACATTCTTCAGAAGGCACAGTAAACAAGAACAGCTTCAAATTTCCAACAATCATTTTGACTGCAAAAACTCATTTCAACGTGACCATGGTGAACGTTTATCAGACACTGTACTATGATAGACAGTCTTAGTTTGACTGGAATCATCAACAGCACTGAAAATAATGAAAGAGCTGGACACAGAGGCTGTGAAGCAGTAGGAAGTGCTACTTAATTGTGATCGGTCAGGACAAGACCATATGTTTTTTGATAAATCTTGACTGATTGATTCAGGATATTTTAGATTCTGAACATGTAAGCATATTACAAAAGCAACAAGGCACCTTAACAAAAAGTAATGTAGGTAAGTAAAATATTTGTTTTAAAATGTTGCCAAAGCAGAAGTATAAAAATGTGAGTTAATTCAAAATACTTAAACTCCATCAAAATTTTCTTTAAGTCAAGCAATGAAGTACTGCTACTTTTCTACTAGCTACCTCTAATTACCAAGGACTAGGGTCTTGAAAGTGAAATTAGAGTCATGGCAGTAGAGCTTCAGTTATGCAAAAAAGTCCACAAACTAGTCTTCAAAAAGTTGTACTTTTTTATATGCTCTCCAGAGAACATATATGGTGGCTGAGATCCCTTAAAGCCTAGTGGCTCTAGGAATGATGCATGAATAATAGCTTGCACTCAAAATAACCCCAAAAAATGACACTTAACAAAAGTATTAGTTTATTTCTACCACCTTAAAGCCTAGACAAACCTTCACCACCTTGAAAAATGTATATTCTAGTTAGCATACACTGCCAATATCAACCAGTTTCATAATCATCAAATACTTGATGTGGTGTGTATTCCTAAGCCATCTCCATAGCCTCCTTACTTTCCCCAGGAAACTTAGTAGTAGCATCACAGTCAGTACCAGTAGCTCCACTTGCGAACATTATGATGCTTCCTTAATCTCTCAAACTATCCTTTGCATGCTGAAAAGGGATTATCGACTGAAGATTCACTATGGTCTTGTCTACAGTGCTTTAACTGCTTTAATGCTTTCTCACAAATATGCCAGAGCTTGGTGGTACTGGCTTTTAATTCTGGTCCCTGATCCATACAGTTAACTCTTTTTTTCTAATACTGGGTTCCTTGCACGTCTTAATCTTGGCTGAGAGTGCAGTGGACTATCTAACTGCACTAATAATTTTTTCTACATTCTTACTAATGATGTGTATGCTTGACTTGTTCAAGTTGTATGCCCTATTAAGTGCTGAGGCTGTTTCATTTTTTTTGTCTTCTCAATACCCCCAACTTAATCTCTTGTGGTAACATCTTAAGCTTTTTTTGCAGGGGATTCTTCACTTGTAGAAGAACTTGAAGGATTCTTTGGGGGACTATATACTGCATAAGAAATGAAGTCCAGGAGTACAACAGACATCTTTAAACAAATAGTTCCACATGGGTATTGGCAGCATAAACATTCTGGTAGTGTCCTGGCAGCATGTGAGATGCTTGTCATGATGCACGGCATTTGTAAAAGATGATGTATGGTACACAACTGTGTAACTGAATTTTAGGCTGCTATAACTGAAATTTGGGTGGTAAACTTTAAACTGCATTCATACAGGTTTGGTGCTTGTGAACTTAGTATAAATGTAAAATGCATGTGAATATTGAATAGTTATACATATTTCTCTCCCTTTGATGACATTACAGCATTTAATGAGGGCAAAAGATCTTTAGGCTCCATCCACAATGATAAATTAAATAATCATCACCAAACAAATGCTTCTCATATATTTGACATAGCAAGAAAATATATTTCTCTTTTATGTAAAACTCTTCTCACAAAGAGAGACTATTATTGGTTAAATACTTACATGAATTGTCTTGCTTCTGCTCCTGAACAATGACAAGATCTGATATTTTGATTGGGTGCTGGGAAATGCGAACCATATCTTGGCTACGGTATCCAAACTTGTTCAAACGGTAGACTGTGTTAGTATCTTGAGTGATGAGATAAATCATATCCTCAAAGACATCTAAATTACTGGGTAAGCCTTCTCCTAAAAGAGAGAAAGAAAATAAGTGTTTTGAAAACTGAAACATCTTTTCTTTCCAAGGTAGTGTCCACCACCCAACACTCAGTGTTGTGTAAGCACTGGCTTTCCCTACCCTTCATTTTCCACTTATCTACAGTAGTATCAGCTCAATTATTTCAGGCCTATCTTTGGCCGACATGAAACCACCATAGAGATGATAACAAGATCTGACTATTTCCAGCAACCTAACATCTCAGGATTTTCAGATCACAAGATAAACCTGGAAGTGGTAAACAGCTGGAGAAAAAAAAAATTATGAACAAAAGACAGAAAGGCAGGATATGGTAAGATAACCAGGGAAAAATGCTCAAGGGACATCATTTTAGAGAGAGAGGAAACATTTTTCAATTTTCAAAAATACAATTCTTTCCTCTATGGTCTGTCCTGTGGAAGAACATATATCAAATAAAGAAGAAAGGGGGATGAAAGAAATGCTCACCAAATGGTTACTAAAGGTAACAGAATTACCAGAGGAAACCTCTGTAGTTAAGGAAAGAAAAAAGGATTGGCAGTCATAATCAAGATATATATGGATGACCAATAATGGTTACATTTAATTTGGAATCATCTTGCCAGGAGGTGCTCAGATTGTCTAAGAAACTCTAAAATAAGATGGAATTCGGTGAAGTATCCATCAAGCATGACAGACCAAGGAAAGACAGGAAAGAAAGCAAAAGAGTACAGTCAGGAGGCAATAAATGAAAGATATCAAATTACGGCAAGAGGACAGACCTCCCACGCCAGCCAGAGCTGCAGAGAGGTCAGAAATATTATGTAAAGGTAATGGTAGACTGATAGTATTGTATACATATGCAGATGGATTAGTAGTTCATGGTAAAGAGCTGAAATTTCAGGATCATATAAAGTAAAATGCATCTGATATTGTTGGAGTTGTAGAAACAAAGTTTACTAATGGGATAAAATCTCACCTTTTCTGTCCAGATGGGCATATAACAGTAAGGAGAGAAGGAGCACACAAAGGAGGAGGAGGTCTGGCTCTTCTAATAAGAGGTAACCCCATAAGTTTAAGGGAACAGTAATAGTTGGCCCGTTCACAAAATAAATAATGGGAAGGGTAGTTGTATGAAAGAAGTGCAAAGGTGTAATGTTCATGATATATAATCCTCCAAAGAATTTTAACAGTCTAGAAGAAATATACAATGACAACAACAAATGAACTATCAGAATGGTTCATGCAGCAGTAAAACAGGCACTTCTCAGAGAAGGTAAAGTAATGATAATGAGGGATTTCAGTTAAAAAGAGAAAGACTGGAGAGATTTCAATTCTCATAGTGACAGGAAATCATGGAGACACAAGTTCCTAGTGTGTGTACAGGATGAGAGGAGCTGATTCATCCTTATCATAGCATCTTGTCATCACACAGACCAGCATGGATACTAATAATATCATACATGATACAATATTTGGAAAAATAAAAGATCGTGTAATGCAGTGCAGTAAACAAAGAAGTTAAAAAAAACAGAGAAGAGACAGGAATTGAGGAGGGAATATAATCATGGAAACTACACAAATCAACAATATCTATGTAACATTGATTGGGAAATGAATCTTACTAGTTAGGAACAAGGGTATTTTAGCGAAGGTTTCTGTGAACTTTATAATGACGAAGTGGGAGCATGTGTACCTTCAGCCTCAAATACAGAGGGAAGGATATGAAAGAGGAGAGAATGGTTTAATCAAAGATGTCAAAAAGTAACAAAGTTTTGAGATGTGCAGTGGCAAAGATACAGGCAACACTCGAGCCAGCCAGCTTATTAAAGGGTTAAGAGAGTAAGGAATGAGTACAGCAGAATAAGAGAGGAGGAACAGAGAAATTCTGAAAAGGGGATTCTGGATAAGGTAGGTGAAAATCGAAAACCTTTCCATAAATTAATCTGAAGTCAATCATCAACTAAAAAGCAAGTAATCTGATTAAGGTATTCACAGTGAAAAATAATTAAGGATGATGCACAGATATGCTATGAAGTGAATAACATATTCAATAATGTCTTCACAGCCCCATCACTATTGAGATAGGATGGGAAAGAGGCTTTAGAAATTATTGAAATATCTAGAAAAGATATTAACAGAATCTGGGAAGGTCTTGACTCATAAAAAGCTCATAGTCCAGATGAAATTTTACCATGTGCTAAAGGTGTGAGCAAATACACTAGAAAGATCTTTTGAAACACTTCAAGAAGTCACTGGAGAAAGCCTTAGTTCTAAAGGAGTGAAAAAGGGCAAAGTCATAACCATTTATAAGAAAAGAAATCAGAAAGCTTTTCTGAACTACAGACCAAAGAAAAGAAATCTGAAAGCTTTTCTGAACTACAGACCAGTCTCCTTGATGAGTATGGTCTGTAAGGTATTGGAAAAGTTAATCAGAAAGCAAATGGATAACATTTTACAGATGAGAAATTACCTAAGTGAGAGGCAACATGGTTTAGGGAAAGATGTCATGTGTAACTAACCTCTTAAATTTCTGAGATATTAAGCTCTGAGATAAAAGGGAAGGCTGGGTAGACTGTTTATATCCTGATTGCTAAAAAGCATTTTTTTTATTTGATACAGCACCACATGGGAGGCTTATTAATAAGCTGGAATATCAAGCAGGAATAAGAGGAAAACTCCTCTGATGAAGAGATTTTCTTAGTGGAGGGAAACAGAGGACACATGTCTGAGGGGCCTTCTCCAAATGGGTGGAGGTCAACTGTAGAGTGTTCTGTTCTGCTACTGTTACTCTTCTTAATCTATGTGAATGACTAATCTGAAGGTATGGACTCCATCCTGAATACGTTTGCAGATGATGCAAAAGTCTTTAGGAAACTGAAAAGTGGGGAGGATTGCATCAGCTTAACCAGGACCTAAACAGACTCTAAAGTTGGTCTGATAAGTTGTAAATGAAATTCAACCTAAACATTTGTAAAGTACTGAGAATGGGACAAAGTGCAAAAAATGGCCTCAAAATGACTACTAAATAGAAGAAAACAATCTTCAGGATTGTATGTGTATGACTTAAGAGTCAACTTAGTACTTAGGAGTCAAGAACGTTACCTAACCTGTCAACAAAATCCAGCATCAGGAGAACAGTAATGGACATAAACTGCCTTCTGACAAAAATCAAAATAATTTCAAGTGTATGGATAAGGAAATATTTAGCAAGATGTTCATATCCTACAAAAATCCAATATCAAAACATGCTTCTCAAGTTTGCACTAAAAGAAGCACAAAGAGCTCATAGCAATGGTCAAGGGGAGGGCAACAAAGATGGTACCAGCATCAAGAAAACTTAGTACAGAGATAGGCTAATGGATCAAAATTTGCCCATCTTGGAAGAGAGAAGAGCAAAGGGTTATCTGATTGTAACCTTTATGTTTTTAAAACAGATCAATGACACAGGCTGCGAACAGTACTTTGAGAAATGTATGGATAGAACAACCAGAGGACATAACATGATATTAAGAAAGAAAGTTCTTCAAACAGATATAATGAAGTACTTTTATTGTATAAGAATGGACACATAAATAAGATAGAATGACTAAGGACTCAATTAATATAAACAGTATACATAAATCTAAGTTGTACAACAGAAAATGCTCAAGAGAAGGGTGGGGCCTCATGAATGTAAAACTCCCTCACCATACAGGACAAACAGGTAATTACATAAAGGAAGAAAATTTACAGAAAACCTTTCAGAGATGAAGATGAAACATAAAGGAGGAATTCCAGAACCATAAAGGGTAAAGTCAAACGTCTGAACTGTTACTTCTTAATTAAAGCAGTAGAATAATGATAATAAAAAACTTTTATAATATCTTCAACTGAAAGGTTTTGAGGAAGGCTAACATCATGTGCTTTAGCATAAAGCCCAGGTTGAACTAATAACATGCCTTTTTTAATCCATGTAGAGATATTTCAAAAGGGGTTTCAAAGTTTCAAGATACACAGATAAATGGTCCCGTTTATATTCTCTGGTCCAAAACATCTCTGAAAGATTCAACAGAGCACAGGGAATGATGCTTTCTTGAGGAAGGCTTCCAACAAGAGATGATGACAACAGGGATATTTCTATATTCAACAGTTTCATTCAAAGCCAGAAATCAAGGCTTTGGGTTTATCTTAACCTGTGAGATATTGTCATCAAAGAGAAGATTCTTATGTCTGGAAAGTGTGCGTAATTCATATTTCTCCTCTATGAAGCCAAGGCTATGTGGAAAAGAGTGTTTGTAAATAAACATCTAGGAGATAACCTGCCTCTCTACCTATTCGCACACACATCTTACTCTCTTGATAAAAACACCTTACAGCTTTTAATAATTTTTTTCTTACACCATATATTTGTAACATCTTCCACAAAGCATCTCTATTAACACTAACATATGCTTTCTCCAGATCTAAAAAATGCCACAAAAAGATCCTTCTGTTTCTTTATGTATTTCTTACATACATTCTTGAATGCAAACATCTGATCCACACATCATCTACAACTCCAGAAGCTACATCTCCCTAAACACCACTCTTCAATACAACTCATCAGATACACTCCACAAACTTATCCCTCTATGCTTCCAACACAAATCTTTTTCCCCTTGACTTTATATAATGGTAATATAAAAGAATAACACCAATCTTCAGGCACCTCACTATGATCCATATATACACTGAAAATAATAACTAATTAATCAACAATAAAGTCACTCCCTTTCATAGGAATTCAACTGCAATACCACCCACTCCAGCTGCCTTG
The DNA here is from genome assembly GCA_038088735.1 of Panulirus argus. NCBI lineage: Eukaryota > Metazoa > Arthropoda > Malacostraca > Decapoda > Palinuridae > Panulirus > Panulirus argus. The sequence continues at coordinate 25,077 of JAYMFT010409339.1, read as the reverse complement.
CCACCATTCATCTTATGCAAGGCTTTCACAACATTATCTGTTATGACTCTTTCACTTTGCATGCCTCCAGGACACAGGCACCCCCACCATAATTGCTTCAACAATCCTTGAAAGTACTCATCCCATATCCTATTCACCTTAATTCTGCCTTATCCCATATCCTGTTCACCTCATTTGCCCCCTTTACTATGTTTCCATTTGTTCTCTTGATTATCTCACACTATTAACCTCATTCCAAAACATTTTTTTATTCTCCTGAAGTTTGTTTATACTCACTCACACCAGCTCTAAACTGCCTTCTTTTTCAGCCCCAGCACCTTCCTTTGTTTTATACATTTCCCAATCACTCGCAATCCTTCCCTACAGTACCACCAATACACCTCTCTTCTCTCTTTTACTAGCAACTTAACATCATCATCACATCACTCACTACCACTTCTCACATGTCCGTCTCCCACCTTTCGCATGGCACACAATTCTCTAGCACATACCAGCACTGCTTCCCTAAATATCTCCAATTCCTCAACCAATCTCCAAGATTCATTTAATCTAACCTTTTGCCATTCTACACTCAACATTCCTAGTTTCTCTTTAAACATTTCTCTTTTCCAAGCATCCTTACTTTCACCACCTTCTCACCACCCATATCATTTCCTCCTTTCTGAAAGTCTTTGCAAATCTTCACCCTTACCTCCACTAGGTAATGATCAGACATCCCACAAGCTTTCCCTCTCAGCAAAATCAAATTCACTTTCACATAATTATCCAAGAAGTGATCCCTGTTTCTCTCTAGATCATGGAGGATTTACAGCTCATGAAGCCTGTTATGAACAAATTAGGAAGGAAGTAATATGAAAGGGCCCAAGTGATATATGCATTAAATATTCAGTTTCAGAGAGTAAAATTTTGTGAGATTAAATGGGGATTAGGAGTGGAACATTTCCAGGTTAAAATTAAATGAAAATGTGTTGGAAACTTGAGTGAATCAAGATCTCGTCTTCCTTTTACTTGTCCCCTTTTACAGGGTCTCAATTTGCAAGAAATTAAATGGATAATACTGTAAAGTGAACAGGTTCAGTAAGTTATTGTATGGAAGTGCAACTTGGTAAAGGAGAGTGAAATTTTCATTTATGATTATCAATAATCAATAAGCTGAACATCTAATCTCTCCTCACATTGTAGGATATTTTACTCCAGTAAGCTTCTTCACTGGTATTAGTATTACTTGGGGAGATAATTTAAGACCTCTAGCACTGCACAAACCAGAAATGATTAGTATGGACTTAGTTACAGGAATGTACCAAAACCGGTCTCTCAAAACCATATCTATATACAGGAGACTAGAGATAAAGGCAAAAAAGAGGCTAGAGATGTAAACACCAGAGAGCAAATACTTGGAGATATTACGGAAACTTGTGAAGGATCATGATCAGAGGATAACACAACTAAAGCTAGAGTTAAGAAAACTGAGGAATATAATAATGAGACTAGAGAGGAACAGAAACACAGTTTAGTGGAGGGGGGTTCAGAAGATACAAAATCAGAGAAAAAGATAAAGCCACTAAAAAAGCATATGAAGTCTGATGTGTCTTATCTGGATGCACTAAAGGTGGTGCAATCAGAGGAAAAATCTATTGACAATGTGGTTAAGGTATTTAAGGAGAATTAACAGGAGTTTTTCAGATAGCAAAAAGGACAAAAGCTCACACTGAATCTATCAAAATAATATTGAAAGCTGTTCAGGAAGAGAAAAGACTGACAAAAGTAGAGGGTTGGAAAGATTGAAGAGCAAATTTGGAAGAAGATCAAAAAGAAAGCAAATTTGGAAGCAGGTAATCAGAGCATGAAAACGGAGGGAAAGGAACAAAGACCCAGGGTGACACAAACAGAGGTAGATAGGAAGCTTAGCGAAGCTCTTGAAAGAATAATAAATACTGTTAGAGATGAAGCAATACATGCCAGTTGATGGAAGGTTTAGAAAAGTACAGAGAATACAGGACCAGTGCTGGCTAACCAAAAGATAGATTATAAAATTAAAGACAGAGAGGCTGACACTATCACTTTGAGGGAACTATATGAAAAGTGAGTGGCACCAACACTGGAAAGATGAATAAAGATGGAGGTCACTAGACAGAAATCATTGATTATTTTGGGCTTGGAAGATCATACACCAGATAAGGAAAAAATCAAAAGGAGGAAGAAACATATACTAAAAGATTGATAGAGTTTTTCCTAATTTTAAGCTTTTTTTAACTTACACAGTAGCTGCACCTCTTACCTCACTGTGAAAGGAAGACCACCTGTGACATGGTCAAATACGGTGGAGGAATACTGGAGGGAGAGAAATAGCGGAAGAATGCATGGAATGGTGTATGCAAGGGAGGCATGTAAGGACAGGGATAAGTGGAGACTCTTTTGCTGTGGCCACCCCTTGATGGGCGTTCCCGGAGGGAACGGGCATCAGAGATATAGATAGATAGATAGATAGATAGAATAACAAGTTCAAAAGTGCTTTCTCAGTGGAAGACACTGTAGCCTCAACACCAGTGAGATGGAATGGGGAGGAGGTTTTGTAGATTGTTGAGATATTCAGAAAATATGTTATAATACTAAAATCACATAACCCACACAAGGATCATGATCCCACTGAAATTTCATCATATCTGCTTAAGATTTTTGCATATACACTAAAATACCACTTGGATTACTTACTGTTCAAGATGTCACTGGAAAGAGGAATAATACCAAGGGAATGAAAAAGGGCAAATGTCATCTCTATATTTAAGAAAGGAGACCAGGAGCAGGCATTGAACTACAACTGATCTCATTAAGGAGTGTGGTATGCAAGGTTCTGGAAAAGATCATTAGAAAGCAAGTGGATGACTTTCTACAGAGGAGAAATTTCTTAGGTGAGAGACGGAATGTCTGTAGGAAAAGGAAATCACCATGAAGGAATAAGGGAGAAACTCCTATGATGAACAGATCATTTCAGTGGGAGGGAAACAAAAGGATGCATGTTAGAGGAGCATTTTCTAAAAAGGTTGAGGCAACCAACGGAGTGCTACAGGGTTTGGTCCTGGGACCATTACTCTCCTTGATTTATATTAATGAGCTGCCTGAAGATACAGAATCCAACCTGAATATGTCTGAATATGATGCAAAGGTTATGAGGGAAGTAAAAAGTGAAGAGGATAAATCAGCTAACAAGGGGTCCTAAATAAACTCCAAAGTTAGACTGAAACATGGTTGATGAAATACAACCTTAGCAAATGTAAATTAATGAGGATGGGAAAAGTGAGAGACAGCCTCAATATGATTATCACTTATCAGAAATTAAGCTTCAGGATTCCATGTATGAAAAGAAAAGGACTTAGGAGTAGACTCAGTCCCAAGCTTGTTGCCAGGGTCCCAAATTAGAAGAATAGGTAAGGAGACAAACTATTTGCTGGCAAATATCAGAATAGCTTTCAAGTATAAGGATAAAAAAATATTTAGCATGCTATTCACATTCTACACTAGACCAAAACTATAAAACTTTTCTTAGGTTTGGTAACCACATCTAAAGAAGTACAAAGAGCTCTTAGAGAAGGTCCAGAGAAGAGCAAAGAAGGAAGTACCAGAATTAAAAGAGCTATGCTACAGGGAAAGGCTGGAAGCTTTAAATTTACCCACCTTGGAAAGGAAAAGAGTGAAGGGTGACCTGATCTCAGTCTAAAAGTTATTAGAAGAGATCAACAAAGTGGACAGTGGACATTTTTTTGAGGGAGGTCGGGAAAGATCAACCCGAGGACATAAAGGGAGGTCGGGAAAGATCAACTAGAGGACATAACATGAAATTAAGTAAGAAACTTGTAAATATTAATGCTACGAAACACTTTTATTGTATAAGAGTGATGGATGAATGAAACAGATTAACTGAGGACATGGTGTATGCAGACAACATATATAAATCTAAGAGATTGTATGATAGTAGAGCGTGTTCAAGAGATGGGGTTCCCAAGAGTAAAACTCCATTCCTGTGCAAAACAAACAGGTAAAACAGGTAATTAATAATTACATCCAAGAGTTTCTCTTTTGTATGCCTGTCAATAAGTACATATTCTAAAAACGCCCCTTTACTACTCCACATGTGCATTTTAATCCAGGTATTTCCAATCACTAATCTTTTATCAGCAGACAACCCCAAAAGCTGTTCACCATTTCCAATTACCTTAAAGCCAGTCTGGTAGCAAACATACCATTATCATATGACCCTAGAGAATTATAGGCTGTCAGGTGGCCAAAAGAAGTAGGCTGATGATATCATCTCTATGGCAGCCTTTGACTGGTTAAAGGTAGGCCCAAAATATGCAAAATGCCACTACCACAACTGAGTCAATAGCCAAGGGTGGGGAAGGCCAGTGCTTCTTTACCAGAAACACTGAGGGTTACAGGTCCTAACTCTGATTTTCCACAAGAATATGCAAAAGAATTTTCATGCTTACAAGACAGTCAACATAGGAGAGAAACATCTTTGCATTCATCTTATGTCAATGCTACACTAAAGTACTGGAAAACTATATTTATAATACATATGCATATCTTATACTTTCCATTTATTTCTGTAATGGGGTGACATGAAAAATTATATTCAAATTTTGAGTGTATTCTAAAAGTACTGGAATAAAACATATCTTGGTAGCCAATTTCACTAGGGAATGAGCTCTATATACCTAGCAAAATATTCTTATACAGTACCCATGGAAAGTCTGAGGAATGTGGGGCCTTTTGTTGTGTGGTTGGGTGTCCTCCAGATTTCCATGTGTATCAGCCTACCAAATGCTCAGATCTCACTTAATGAGTACTTGGCAACTCTCCCTAGTGATCCCATCACCACAGATTGAGGAGCACATCAGTGCCTAATGAACAAGCTATACAAAGGGGTAGCATGCTATGAGCTGCTGGATAAAAAAAAGACCCTTTTTTGTTTCATTCACTTTTCATCCCACTGCCACCCACCCACACCTTAGAATGGGGTGCAAGAACCTCACCCAGTAAGAAAATGCTTGGATTCTTGCCCTGAGGGAGGCAAAATGTTCGTGAAGGAGATTTGCAAGCATATGGGGGTGAGCAAGTCAGTCATATACAGCCTTGTTGCAAAAGCCAAGAATATCCCACAAGGTAAAGTTCCACCTCATAAATCTGTACCAGGGCGTTTCAGAAAGACTTCAGCAACTACTGATATGCTTATGAAGAAGCACTGATAAATACACCCATCACAGCAACTGAAACAAGCCTATCCCACCCTCCTTAGAAGTGTTGCAGAACACTACCAGAAACACCTGAACCCATTATTTGTTCCCCAACCATATAAACCCTACTGACTCGCAAGATGTGTGATGCTCATCTCAGTTTTGCAAGGAACTACAAACAATTCACTGTTGAGGACTGGAAAAGGGTTTTATGGAGCAATGAGTCAACTTTCCAGTGTGGTGCAGTGAAGTGTGGCAAGTTGAGATGTCCCTCACACATGAATCCCCTTGACCCCTGTTATGTGCAAATGACTGTCAAACACCCAGACTCAGTTATGATTTGGGGTTGCTTCAGTGGAGAGTTAGGGCATGGAGGATTTCATGTGCTTCCCAAGAACATCACAAAGAATGGAGACCACTGCAGTGAAGTTCTTCATGAACACATGATGAATTTTTAGGAGATCCATGGCTGCAACTTCTTTTTGCAAGACAGTGCACCATGTCACAAGGCAAGGAGGGTCATGAAATGGTTGTCAGACAAGCAGGTGAATGTCCTTCAATGGCTTGGGAATTCTCCAGACCTGAATCCCATCAAGAAGCTGTGGTCTAACATGAAGCTTAAACTTCAAGAAAGGAACACTTCTTCAATTCCTCGCCTTCTTGAAGCCATCAGAGACATCTGGTTGAAAGGAATTGATCTTGATTACTGCATACAAGCTGTTTTGAAGGTGTGTGGTGGCCACACTAAGTACTAAAATAGAGAAAATTAAAGTTTTTTCTTTTTTTATACCCATTCCTCACACTTTCCGTGAGCACTGTAATATTTTCTGAATTTTCTGTTTCATATAACACAGAGGACAACATTACAAATAAATAAGATTTCTTACCAGGTGCAAAGTGTTTTACCAGATGCCTATCTGAGCCATCTAGCTTCACTGTCTCAATTTTATTGGTCTTGATGTCTGCCCAGTAGAGTCTTTGTGTTGGATAGTCAATGGCTAGCCCCACTGGTCCTTGTACATCACGATACACTAAACGCTTTTTATTTTGACCATCCATGTAAGCAACATCAATGCCTGGACTGAATCCCCAATCAGTCCAAAACAACTGCCTGAAGAAACATCATGATAGCCTATTAGGTATATTTCTATGCAGGCAAGAAATAAGAAAAAAGATTATTGGGTGTAACTTTACTCATTGAGGTCAATGAACCTTATATTGTCACCAAAATCACATATTTTATTCTAAATTATCTGTCACAAAAAACTTACCCAGACTGCGGATCAACTACAATATCATGAGTCTGTTCTAAGTCTGTAGAAATTAAAGTAGCTTTCTTTGATCCATCCAGTGACACTGCCAATACTGTCCTGTCCCCAGCATTGAGAACGTACACAAGTCCTGTAACCCAGTCAACAGCCACACCTCGTGGTTTCTTCAAGTCTCTGAGCTGTAATTTTCAAGTAAAAATGAAAGGAAAGGACTATAATTTACCTGAACAGAAAAGTTTTATCTTCATTACATTAAATACCTTTTTGGATATCAACTACCCAAAAACAGAACTTAAAACATTAAAAATCATTCCCTTAACAAAACTGAACTTGATTTTCTTTTAATATTCAAGGCTCCAGTCAAGGACAAAAGTCCACATCGAGGTCAGGCCTTAATTGAAATATAGAGAGAATTATGAAATGGAAAAAGAAAAGATAAGGGAAAGTATTTATGAATCTTTGAGAAAGTGACAGACCTGTCTTTTGAAATGTGCCAGGTTATGGTTATTAGGAAAAACATGAGAAGGTAGAGAGTTCCAAAGCTTCGACATGTAGGGAAAGAAGCAGGTATCAAACGACCCAACTCTGAGTTGCCAATGGCCTTATAAAAATCATGTAACGCATCAACTTGCCGAGTATTGCGTGGTCTAGCTCGTGGTGGGGGCACACAAGCTGCCAGCTCTTGGGATCAAACACCAAAGTCATCCCTACAGAAGATGGGAACTGAACCAACACTGCAGCATAGGGCAAGGGAGTCAAGTTTGAAAGTTAGCCTGGGACAGTTTATAAGTCAGATCACTTTTGACTTAACTCTGTTAAGTAAGGATGCAGAACTAGAACCACCCCAATTGTAAGAGCAGTACTCCATACAAGGATGAATCACTCCCTTGTATAAACGGAGTAACTGTTCGGAAGAGAAGTTTCAACATCTAAACACCCAGTTTCCTAGAGGCAGACCTAACTATTCCCATAATGTGGGGTTTCCAAGTTACAGTAATATCAAGTGTTCACTGAGTCAAGAGGTGGAATTACAAAACCATCAAAGGAGGGACGAGAGTTTTGAGGAGTTTTCAATTGAGAAATTGGGTCTTGGTGGCATTAAACTTAACAAGATTTTGTGTACCCACAGAGATATCCTGTCCAAGTCTGGGTTTATTGAGGAAGCTGTGTCAAGATGTAGATTGAGTGAGAGAGGAGGGAGCAGAATTGAAGGATGTGGATGAAAGCCATGTTGAGTCGTCAGCATATGAATGCATTGGATTATTTGTGGAGGAGAGGAAATCATTGAAAAATAAAGAGAAAAAGTGTAAGGGACAGGACAGAACCTTGAGGGACACTGCTGTTGATGGAGAAAAGGGGGAGGCTCATCCATCAACAACCTAAGAGATAGATCGGCTGGAGAAGAAGCTAGATGTGAGGGAGGAAAGTAAGGGAGGGAAGCTTAGAGATGAGACCCTGATGCCACATCCCGTCAAAAGCCTTAGATATGTCAAGGGCAACTACATATAACTCTCCAAAATCTTTCAGGGATTATGACCAGACATTAGGAAAACAGGAAAAAATATCATCAATGGATCTTGCCTTACAGGAGCCATACTGGTGATCAAACAGAAGACCGTGATTTTTGAGGTGTTTAAGGATATGGGAGTTGAGGAGGGATTCAAAGACTTTGGAAATGGTACATGTCAAAGCAATAGGACGATAATTAGAGGGGTCAGAACGGTCATCTTTCTTAGGGATGGGATGTATCAAAGCATGTTTCCAAGAAGGAAAAGTTTTGGTTTTGGTATTGGTTTCAAGGCTCAATAAATAAATAACCATATAAAGAGACAGGACTTAATGAATAGCTATCCATAAAAATATTCATCTATCAACTAGCAGCTCATCATGCATGAGCCAACTTTTCATGTTGCTATGAGGAACAGTTTGCCTTTATGAGAAAAAAAACTTTAGCATCATCTAACAAGAGCAGAATTAGTGAGAACTCACATGACACTTCAAATTATCTTCATCAAAGTAAGATGTTGTAAGGATGGAAGTACCAAAAAGTAATCTAACAAGAAGAGGGTTGATATAGCCATAGAGATTATTGACAGTCCAAAAATTGGCTGCATGCACATACTTTAAACCTGCTGTAGTATGATGTACAATCAAATGTTATCTTTGTCCACATATTTCCTGAAGACTGTTCTTAAAGACAGCTTCATCAATGACTCTGCCACCACTTGGTACAATCAGGTATTACAAGTGTGAAATGACTGGACCAAAATATTTCAGGGTATTTAAAGATATTTTCTGAGTCATCATGTATTTCATAATGATGTCACAGCAATATCCCTTTTGATCTATATCCCACCTACTGGCAACAGATATTTCAGTTCATATCGCATTTGCTGGTGGTCAAGTTAAACACAAAAACTCTCATGATCAATAGCTTGCTCCAGCCACATTTATCTCTGGTTTTACCTGTTACTTTATGTATATTCAGAGATAATTATTGAGCAAGGAGGTTATATACCTCAATAAGTGTTTAGTATGGATGAGACAGGCTTAATTTGGAAAAAATTAAGGGAGGCAGGATATTCACTAACAAAGTAGAAAATACTGTACTATGGTTTAAGGCCCACAAAGATCTCTCGATACTTCTCCTGGGAAAGAATGCTACAGGAAATTTCAAGCTAAGCTACAGCTAGTGTTTCATTTATCTTCTAAGAACAATGGAACCCCATACATAATGTTAGGGTGTAAGGACTCCTGTTCTTAACTAACTTCTATTTATACCTATACCCTGTAAAATGGAAGCCTAACCAAAGTCTATGAAAATAATCCTTACTCTTTACAATGCATTGGTTCATCCCCATCCTGTATATTGTGTTAAGCTTTGGTCATCATACTTAAAAAAAGATTCAAACAAAATGAAGAGTGTGCAGTGTCAAGCTACCAAGATGATTCGCAGACTAAGACACAAATCCTTTGAGAGCCAACTACATGACTTGAATGTATTTAGCTTAGAAAAGAGAAGGTTATTAGATGATATAATACAAGTATTCACAATTATCAAAAGCTTTGATAATCTTGATCTAACAAGCAACTTATGACTTGCTTCATCTGATTTCACTTGTAATAATGGATACAAATTTGAGGGCAAAAGTTTTACCTTGAATGAGGAGGAGAACTTTTTCTTCACCAGGATTGTTAATGTATGGAATGATTCACCAATTAGAGCAGGTGGGGGTAGAACCACACACATGTTTAGGAAAAGACCTGATAAAGATTTTGCTTCAAGCTCATAGCTTACATTTTAGCATTTTCTTAGTAATATTGCCAGTTTCCAGGATTTTCTCCTTGAATTATCTATATGTCTTCTAACTTTTACTTCATTAATCTGTGCATCTCTGATATCTTTTACTATTACAAAAAGCCTTGAAAGGACCCAATGGTTTGCTATTGTTTGAATTCCTCTGTAATCCTTTGTATTATCTTCCTTACTTGCATACATACCTTATTCTCCCAGTAACGTCTCTTCAATGCATTTAGCAACATAATATTTACCTCATATATTCATTACACCTATCATTCTTCTTTCCACATCCATCAATGCTACATACAATTCACCCTTTTTTTCATATTTCTCATACACATTCCTAGAAGTAAATACTTTGTCCACACATCCTCTACCTATCCTGAAACCACATTGCTCCTTGCTCCTCGACAGTCAGATGTACTGTGCATGCCACCACCCTCTCAATCACCATTCACTTTACCAAGCAGACTCAACAGATTTATACCTCTGTAATTTGAGCACTCTATCTTGTTCCCTTCCCTTAAAATTAGGGCAATATACACATACTATACCAGTCCTTAGGGATCTCACATTGATATAAAAATGTTAAATAACCTAAATTAACAACAAACAACAATATCATGCTCTTTCTTAAGATTCTTATCTGCAATCATGTCCACTCATACTGCTTTTCCACACTTCATTTTATATAAGGCTCTTAGTACTTCCTCTCTTTTCAAAGTTTCACTCATCACGACTCTCTCACTATGCATGCCAGTCCATCTCAAACACACCATATATGCTGTCATATTATGGAAGAGTTTAATAGTCCACAAAAATATTCACTCCATCCATTTTTCAGTTCTTATTTGCCTGTTATCACTTCCCCATCCACTATCTTGTTGCCCCCATTTGAATTCTTGTTCTATCTATCTATATCTCACACTCATTCCCTCCAGGAACTCCCATCAAGGGGTGGCCATGGCAAAAAAGTCTGCACTTATCCCTGTCCTTACAAACCTCCCTTCCATATGCCATTCCACACATTCTTCCACCACTTCTCTCCCTTCAGCATTCTTCCACTCTACTTGCCCATGTCACTGGTAGTCTTCCTCTCACACTTATCCCTATTTTGTACTATCATAAACTCTCCATGTAAACTCCCAGTCTTGCATTCTTTCCACGTGCCTAAATAGCCTCAAAGTATTACGTTTTGCCCACTCTACCATTCACCAATTCATTCTCTTTGCATTCCCTGCCATACCACATCTCTCATCCACCCCTTCATTTCTTCCTTCATTCCGTCAAGTCACACCACATGCTCTTCTCAAACAGCTCATTTCCACAGCCTGGATTCTTAACCTCTGTAACTCATTCCATGTCCATGTTTTGGATGCATAGGTCAGGATTGGAAGGACCATGCTGTCCCTTAATCCTCTCTTCACTTCCATACTTAAACCTCTACCCTTCATTATTCCATTAAGGGAACCAATGATTCTTCTACCCTGTACTGCTCTTTTTCTTATCTATCCCTTTTTCCTCTACCCTTCATTATTCCATTAAGGGAACCAATGATTCTTCTACCCTGTACTCCTCTTTTTCTTATCTATCTCTTTTTCCATATCACCAAACTTACCCAAGACAGCTTCAAAGTACTTAAATTCTCTCACCTCTTCTAGCCTTTCTCCCCCATATCCAAAGCAAGTTTTCATGTTCTCCTCACACTATTCATCTCCCTCCTAATCATTTTCAAATTCTCTTAGTCCACTGAAATACAAACAAATATGAGAAAAAAAGGCTACATAAACAAAGGCCAACATGGATTTGTGTCAGAAAAAAGTATGCACACCCAGTTATTAGTTAATTACAATCACACGCAAACAAAGAATCTCTCCCTGTTACACAAAATTTGACAACAATAAACTCACACAGCTCATTTTCCACAACTCTACATTTTCCTCCAGTGAGTGCTATGTGCTAGCCCTGCCTTTTGGTGAAATGGTATGTCAAAAGAGAAATAGAAAGGTAAACAATAATCTGTGCAAGGAAACAAACCTAAGACATAAAAGATGTGTTAAACCTGAAAGACTCAAGAAAAAAACTACATGGTTATTAATTCTTCAAGAATACCATGAAACATACAAAAAATAAATCATACAAAGGATATATGACAGCCTTACCATGAAGCTCTAATGACTATTAAATATACTACCGGGAAAAATAAGAAACATGTACGGAACTAATGTAGAAACATTTAAAACACTATTTGATGTGTGTTTGAAATCAATCCCAGAAGAACCATGAGCAGATAATTATGTACAGCAGGTGGCAGATGAGAAGAATAATCTTATTCACCAAGGAAGACATGCAGCAAATGCTTTATGCTAACCCTATCATTACAGATAATTCTCATCATAGGTCCTTATGGTAAGCAAGTAGGTGCTCTCTCCCTCTAGGCTCACTACTTTGCTTCCCTCAGTAAGGCAAGTGGTACTGGTATATACCTCCATGGTTGGTTAAATTTGTAACTAGTGGATTTATATTCTTATATGCCAGACTATCTGGCCTGTGGTGGATAAAATTTCCTATGCTTTGCATGCCCCATGACATCCCAGTATTGAAATGGTGTAGATTTACCACATATCTAATACACACTTCACCACATTACAATACCCTGAATACTTAAATACTTTCAATTTAAATCTTTCCCCATGTCTCATCTACATATATACTATACTTAACTCTCCCATGGAATTCATTCATTCCTTTATAATCATCACTTCGTGTTACAATATTTTCTATTTTTCTTCTATTGCTTTAAAATTCCTGTATTTCTAAGAATTTCTTTTGGCTTTTAATTAATTGTTTTCACAGTACATTTTATATAGATTGTTTTCATTCCTATGAAGCTAATATCAAAATATCAATTCATAACCTTAAAATGAGGCATTTTTACTTTAACTGAAAAGAAATGCAATATTACTAAATTCTTTTTAAATTTTTAAAGCAACACCTGCTAAATGCTGTTTTTTGAGTTATTTACCTTTGTTTTTAGCTGAAATGGTTGTGGACTGCAGTCATCTACTGCAGATTAGCGTAAAGTTTCCATACTATTTTTGAGTAAATACAATCCCTTTTATGGCCACCCTTAAACAGCAGCTGTGGCTTGGAAATTCTATCAACATGTATGGGATTTTTTTTCTTTACACAATGAAAGATTGGAACAAAAGAAAGAAGGAAAAAAAAAGAGAGGAAGTAATACAACTACCTTTATGTTGGCCTGTTAGAGGGCTGATGAGGAGGAGGTGGAGGCAAGACTGACCATATGACATCATGAGATGAGAGGGGAACACAAGGAAGTCTTGTATCTTTTGCTTTCCTGAATTCTGGAATCACACTACCTTTGTGTAGACCTGATGAAGGGATTATGAGGAGGATGTGGAAATAAGGCTGACACATCTGATAGCAAGAGATAAAAGGGCAGGACCAGCAAGTCTTGTTTTTAATTTTTCTGCAATTTTGGAATCACACTCTATTCTTATTTCTTACAAAATCAACCTGCTTGATACTGCACTGTCTTCAAGCATTTAATTTCCAACATGTCTCCCCTCTTCTGTTCTTTCACATTCAAGAGTCCAAGACACATCTATATGAAACTGTCAGGGTTACTATGCCCTCAAACACATCTATCGTTACTCTAACAGACACTGACTTCTTCCACACACTCCTTAATGCACCCACGACCACAGCCCCATCTCCCTCCCTATAACTCACTCCTACCTACATGGTTTCATCTGCTGCCATTTCCACTCCTAAAGCACTCCACTTCTTCTAGGTCCTCCCAGTTCAAACTCATTCTCAAACCATCCTGTCTAATTCCCCTGCCGCACCTCATTACCTACTTTTTTACATTTACTCTCAATTTTTGCCTTTCACATACAATCCCAAATTCTGTTACCAGCCTTTAGAGTTTCTACCCAGAGTATGTCATCAAAGCCATGTCATCTTCAAAGAGCAAATGACTCATTTTCCATGCCCAAAACCTCCATCATTCCACAAATCTATCCTTACTTTATGATTCATGTATTCACCTCCCTTGAGCAAGGCATGACAATGTAAGAGAGAGGTGTGATAGTGAGTTCAATCAGATTGAGAGAGATGATGACGGTGTGATGATATCGTTCAGCCATATGGAAAAGATGAACAATGAAAGACAGACTAAGAGGATCTAAGTATCAGATGTGGATGGAGCAAGGGGCAGGGGAAGACCAAGGAGATGGAAGGATGAAGAGAAAAAAAGCTTTAGGATACAATGACTTTTACATTCAGAAGGGTGAGGACTGCATGGGATAGAATAAACTGGGTTAATGTGGTGAACAAAGGGCAATGTGCTGTCAGTTGGCTGAATCAAGGTATATGAAGTGATCAGGGGAATCTATAGAATAGTCTGTGGGGCTTGGCTGTGCATGGTAGGCCCTGGTGTCAGAGTGCATCATACATGACAACTATAGAGTATATGTGTGTAAATGAGCCTGTTGTTCATCCGTTCTTGGTGTTACTTTGCTAAGGCATAAATAAAAACTTTTACACCAAACACACTCAAGATTAAGTGGGAGGTGGTGGTGTGGATGGCAGCCTTCGTCACCTCAAAACAAAAAAGAAGGTCAGGGAGGTCCTGTTTGCTATATCACACTCTACTCACTTGTAACAGAGGTACAGCACAGGTGGTGAATGATATAAATACATGTAGACATATTACACTATGAACACTAAATGATACAATATGATCTATTCGATATATCTTGGAAATATTCTGGCTGTTTATCATGTTATGAAAACCAACCTTCACTTAAGGATTACATCCAAGAAAATCAAGTGCAGCAGCAATGTAATCTAATTCAGGTGCAAACAAAAACCCTTATTTCTTCATGTCACCTATCATTTTTTTTTTTTAACTTTCCTCATCAGATGATAAATAAAATGATCAGTGTTTCTCCTCATCATGTAGATCACTGGAAGCACAACTGGAGCGGTCTATGGACATGCACTTGCAAAAGTGATAAGAGGATACTGAGAAAAGTAAATTTATTTCTTTTGCTCTCCAGGTGACAGAAGATACCACTGCAGACTACCAATAGTACAGTAAGTTAGCTGAATATTTACACAGAGGCAGGAAAAGTTAAAACACCATATGGTGTTTGGCACTGTCTCCTACGAGAACATCATCATGATGACTACTATTTAAGAGTTAAAGCCCTTTACGAAGGAGGCTAACATCCTCCAGTAGTACACAAATCGATAACACTGGGTGAGGAAGGAAGGACCTATGACTGTTGATCAAGTATATCACCACCAAAATTAGCCTAATTCAGATCCATACAATTCCTAAAGAACTTAGTTGCCTATTCCTCATTCCTAAAATTTGACTGAAACATTTTGAGAAGTCAGCCCCACAGAATTGAGGAGCTTTACTAACCCCTGGACATAAGAATGTTAGTTTCATAATGGAGTACAAACGTCTACAGCATAGGTGCAGCTATATGCAAGAAAGATGAGAATAAAGATGTGACATTTACACTACTATTAATGATCATTTGGGGTTACTTGCTGGGTTTGTCAATCTAATATGATCAATAATGATTCTATCAGCCTGTTTAGCTAAAAAACAGGGTCCAGTGACCTCTACAGAATGGTAAAACATCTAGCAATGTTTGCTAAATCAATGATACTGAGAAAAGTATGAGGGAATATATGTCAGAAGAAGCAACAGAAAAGTAGAAAAGAGATAAGGTCATATGCAATGGTGGTTCTAACATACACAATGCAGAGGTATACAGGCAACAATATCTTTAAATACAAACAAAAATGGACAAAAACATAAAAAATTCAGATAATGTCATTTTGCCTAAACTCACCACAATAGTCATAGGTGATGTCTCTCTGCGAGTGCGCGAGGTCTCTTGTTCATGCGTTGCTGGTACAGGCATGGAAACTAGGGTATTATCATGTAAATTTGTCCAAAAGGCCCTTGGGTGTTCACCATACAGCACATCCATGCTATGGACTCTCAGTGTTTTGGAATCCTCCTGCAAAATAATGGATAAGAATCTTAAAATGAGGTCAAGGAACACATTAATGTATTACCTGTGAATAAAAGGTATTAACTGAATCAGAAAAAAAAAATTCTGTAGTAGTTTAGAAAGAAATGAATAACAGAAAACTACAAGTGATTATACACAAAAGAAAGGTGGCTATGCCTACAAAAGGGAAGGCAGAGGATGGAAAAATGTATGGATGGACAAAAAATTGAAGGGTACTGCAAGAGCAAATGGATAAGTAAATAACAACAGTTTAGATAAATCTTCTGTGGAATTTAAACTGTGCAGAGTGAAAAATGAGGTGATTACTTTGTTGGCTGTACACAATAATATCTCTTCATGATCAATTACCCTCCAATCATGCTAAAGAGTAAATTTTCCAGAAAACTTTCTAAGGAGGATATTGAGTAACTTTTGCTAGATTTACAAGACCTAGCAGAACCAGCAGAAGATGATCCTGAATTAAAGTACACTGGTGGTCTTTCTTTGGATTATGTGAAGAGCAATTTGATGTACAATGACTCTTCTATCACTGAAAGAAATCAAGGTAAGGCATAAGGGTGATGTTCCTAACACAAGTGGAACCAGTGATGCCAGTGCCTGCCCAGGAACTAAAGCTTGTTCACTTTTTCATTGCTCTGATATTGTATTATCATTCATCTCTCTGCATGTGGAAAGTAATTTAAGGGATACTGACTCTTCCTAGCACAAGAGAAGCCACTGTTGCCAACAGTAGCCCTAGAACTAAAGCTTGCTCATTCCTTCATTGTCTGATATCATTTATATCATCATCTACCTCACTGATTACTATATCAGAAGTCTTTTTTTTTTGTTATAAAGCCATACTGACAGTAGAGGCACATGTAAACAAGATGCTGTTAATACGTGTGACATTCCATTGTGCCTGATACCCTGCTTCAAGGATTAACAATTACATACCATTTACTTCCCGGTATTGCTATATGAGTAAATTTTGTTCAAAATTACATCATCTTTGATTTGTCAACCTCTTAATAGTACACATTCATGCATCAGACTGGGAGAGAGAGATACCCTGCTTCAAAGTGTAACAATTACACACCATTCACCTCCCAGTATTACTACAGCCTGAACCTCTGTAATTCAGCTACCTTCGAACCTGACCACTGCCATACCTCAGAAAATGCCAGAAAACAGAAATTGACCCCTACGGGAACCCACATTTAAACATATGCCCAACCCTTAGTCTTGCCAGCTCATTCCACATACATATTGCTGTGTTATCAAAGGTAGAAAAGAGCTTATAGCACGAAATATTACAACCAATAATGTTTCCAAACAAAGGTTCTGCTTTGGGGTGTTCTGAACAATTATATAAAATCAAAAATATTTTACACTTTGGATCGAGGCCAACAAAGTTAAGCTATGTCCATACTATCGAGCAGTTCCCAGCAGGCTGTGCCCTCAATGGGCAAAGTCTGTCAGCCGTTCCTAAGTTGTTGTCCACAGTGTTGAGGTGGTTGGGCAGTCAAGTCATACAGTAGCCAGTAGGGGGTTCGCAGGCCACAAATGCAGTATCACCAAGTGCAGCAAATTTGAAAGGAAAAAAAATAGTGCTGTGTAGCACACTGATTGCTGTGTGCATAAAAAAGAAAATAAAAGAAATGTGCAGAAAACTGTATGGTGTAAAGAGTGTAACTTTCTGTGGCTGGTGGCGCCGTTGCTCCAGACTTGGCATCAAACCACCAGGCAACGTCCGATTTTGCTCAACTGGAGGTGATGGTAATCCACTGATTTGCCAGTCAAAGTTGCCACAAAGTGTCTGATGATGGACTTAACACCCGCGCCCACCAGGCAATGCTCAATAGCGTGGATGCTCCTTTACAGTGTGCTCTAGCCTCATGCACAAAGTATTTTTCAAACCATTCAAGAAAAAGTTTAGTTTTCATCCACCCTTTTTTAGTACCACGGTAGAAAAGTGGAAGAATTTTCATTCCTTTAAAGGCCTTCAGGTGAACACCCTTACCGATTACCATCAGCTTGGTTTCATGCGTTCCTGCAGCATTGCTGCAGCCAAGAATTGTTACTCTATCTTTGGAATCCTTACTCCTAGATGAAGTCTCCTTAATTCTTGGGCAAGGGCTTTTCGTGGCATACGATGCCAATACAGAGCAGATTCGTTAGCATTATACATTTATTCTGGGGGCTATGTTTTCTGCTGCCACTAACTGTACCAGTTCATCCACAAACTTTGTCACAGCTAAGCATCTCTCCAGAAATGGTTACACCTTCATTACGTCAGGGCTTATCCACTTTATAATTGCATTGTATAATTCTGTACCCCTGGCACCTTTCATAGTTTTCTGAAACTAAACTTTTAGGCTTTCATTTTCAGCAAAAAAATTAAAAATCTGCTCTTTTTGTTTCTTGAAGTCATACACAGCTGACGATTCAGTCTCATAGTACTCACAGAAAGTCTTTACAGAAGTTCCTTTATCTAATTTTCTCAGTAACACCACCTTTTCAAGCACTGATAATGATTTATGTTTATGTATATTACCACTAGCACCAGCACCATCTTCTGCACCTTTTGGTCTCTTGGATGACATCCTGAACATCTAAAATATAGCTAAATGTAAGACATTTACAGGACTATTAATTAGCTTGGCCGCAGTGTAAACAGATTTTGGTACCTTAACACTGCTAATTTGCTAACAGCACCACCCTGGTTGCAAATCCACAAACTAATGATGGCAGATTCAAAATGTGCCGGATCATGGGAGTTGCCAGACCACAGAGCTCTGGATTAGAGAAGTACAACCTGTATATGAGTAAATTTTATTCAAAAATTACATTATCTTTAATTCATCAACCTCTCAATAGTATACATTCATGCATCAGACATGGAGAGAGAGAGAAGAGGTATTATCATGAAACCAATTACTTTGAATTAACTAACTCACAGTAATCTTCAACTGAATCTTTTTCATTTTTTAATTGTTCTGATATATTTGGATTATTATTTACCTTTCTGAACAATGAAAATTATTGTTATTCCTTTACATTACTAAATCATGGTTATGTAATCAATTACATACATTTTTTCTCTCAGTATTACTATAGAAATGAATTTTGCTTATAGTTATATTGTCTTTCATTTACCTGCCTCTTAGAAGTAAACAGGTGGGTATGAGACTGGGAGGGAGAGATTACATAACCAGTTACATATCATCACTTACATTGCAGTAATGTAGATATGAAGCTTGTTAATCATTTCATTTTCCTGATATAATTTTCAGTAATACAGTAATATCTATATTATCCGTAATTTGAGATGAAATGTTCATCCCAAAGCATATTTTTCAATTTTGATTGGCAACCTCCTAATATTCAAAAAATCCTTGAAAAATGAAAAAAAGACATGTAAAAATACTTCGAATCATGCTTACACCACACTGTAGCAATTAGTGTACTCACCACCTGGTATTTTGCGCACTAGGGATAGTTTACCATCTCCTATGTGTTTTCTGGCATAGTTATGTACTGGTCTTACATTTTGTGTATTTTGTGCACCCCTGATTACAATTTACTGTAGACAATGGCCCCTTTCAAGTGCTGTTAGCAATTGCCTAACAGCTCCTTGAAGCACAAGAAGAATGCCTTAAGCTTCAAAAAGATGGAGTTGTCCAAGAGGCTGAATAAGGGCGAGTCCAAGGCTGCACTTATTAAGAACTTCCCCAATAGCATGACAACTATACATGACATCACTAAGAAGCAGAAGAAGACTGAGGAATTTATTGTGCTTATATGCTTACATATATTAGTATTTCCTCTATCTACAATATTTACAAGTAGGTTAAATATTTTGAAATGTGTGTATGGTAGAGAAAGTATGCCAAAACTTCTGTGAAGATTGGAGGGTGGAGTAAGCATGGGTACTAAGTGGAATGTGCCATGTTTCTGTAAGCAGGTCAGTCTCACAGTCACCACCATTGTGTGGGTCTGTGCTTCTTGTGCAATCTGGATAAGCCTACTAATGGGATTTTCCCATATCCTGCTGTATTTGTGTTTGTAAATATGGCATTCATACATCCACCAATATCTTCTCCCATCACAGAACCAGCAGTTAAATGAAAGAGAACTTCTCTGACCTTAGAACAAAGCTAGAGATCTTGCAGAGTGCTAATGCTGGTAAAGGAGCATCAGCACAGTAGAAAATGCACCACAGCTTCAATTAGGCTTAGCAGGTGGTGTAAGCACAGGTCATGTATAGAGTGCATCATGTTCATGACAGAGGGTTTGTCTCATAGTTACCACTATTGTGTGCATATATGTGCTACTTATGCCATTTAGGTATACATGTTATGTTATTTTCCTGCAACCTGCTGTTCTGTGTTTGTTAATAAGGAATCCAAACATCCAACATCTACTCCTACCCCAGATCCAGCAGTTAAATGGAAGAGAACCTCCCTGATCTTTGAAACAAAGTGAAATCTTATGACATACTGATGCAGATGAGGAAGCATCAGCACTAGGGCATGCATGAGAGTATGTGAGCTTGGAAAGGAGACTTCTGTGAAGAAATACCAGGAGAAAATGAGTAGAATGGCAAAAGGTGAGAGCAAATGAAGTGAGGGGAGTGGGTGAGGAATGTGATTTATTCAGGGAAGCAGCAATGGCACGTGCCAGAGATGTATGTGGTATAAGAAAGGTGGGACGTGAGCAGATTAGAAAAGGTAGTGAGTGGTGGGATGAAGAAGTAAAGTTGTCAGTGAAAGTGAAAAGAGATGCCTTTGAACAATAGTTACAAGGAAGGAGTGCAAATGATTGGGAGACATATCAGAGAAAGAGGCAGGAAGTCAAGATGAAGGTGTATGGGTTGAAAAAGAGGGCAAATGAGAGTTGGGTGAAAGAGTATCATTAAACTTTAGGAAGAATATTTTAGATGTTTTGGAAGGAGGTAAATAATGTTCATAAGACAAGAGAACAAATGGGAACATCAGTGAAGGGGGCATGGGGGGGAAGTGATAACAGGTAATAGTAGAGTACTTTGAAAGATTGGTGAATGTGTTTGATGATAGAGTGGCAGATGTAGGGTGTATTGGTGAAGGTGGTGCATGAAGTGAGAGAGGGAGAGTAGTTTGGTGAAGAGAGAAGAGGTAGTGAAAGCCTTGCAGAAAACAAAGTCCAGCAAGGTGGTAAGATTGGATGGTATTGCAGCTGAATTTATTGAGAAAGGGGTGACTGTGTAGTTGATTGGATGGTAAGGATATTCAAAGTATGTGTGTATCATGGTGAAGTGTCTGAGGATTGGTGAAATGCATGTATAGTTCCATTGTACAAAGGCAAAGTTTGTTGAGTATTCCTGGAAAATTATATGGATGGGTATTGATTGAGAGGGCGAAGGCATGTATGCATGTACAGAGGAGCAGTGTGGTTTTAGAAGTGGTAGAGGGTGTGTGGATCAGGTCTTTACTTTGAAGAATGTATGTGAGAAATACTTAGAAAAGCAAATGAATTTGTATGTAGCATTTATGGATCTGGAGAAGGCATATGATAGGGTTAATAGAGATGCTTTGTGGAATATCTTAAGAATATATGGTGTGGGAGGTAAGCTGCTAGAAGCAGTGAAAAGTTTTTATCAAGGGTGTAAGATATGTCTAAGAGTAGACAGAGAGGAGGGTGACTGGTTCCTAATGAAGGTCGGTCTGTGGCAAGGGTGAGTTATGTCCTCCATGGTCGTTTAATTTGTTTATGGATGGGGCAGTTAGGGAGGTAAATGCAAGAGTTTCAGGGAAAGCGAGGTCAATATGCTGTTTGCTGGGGATGAGAGGGCCTGAGAAGTGAGTCACTGTTGTTTACCAATGATACAGCACTGGAGCTGATTCAAGAGAGAAACTGCAGAAATTGATGACTGAGTTTGGAAAAGTGTGTGAAAGGAGAAAATTGAGAGTAAATGTGAGTATAAGCAAGGTTATTAGAATGAGTAGGGTTGAGGGACAAGTTCATTGGGATATAAGTTTGAATGGAGAAAAACTGGAGGCAGTGAAGTGTTTTAGGAATCTGGGAGTAGACTTGGCAGCAAATGGAACCACGGAATCAGAAGTAAGTCATAGAGTGGGGAAGGGGGCTAAGGCTCTGGGAGCGATGAAGAACATGTAGAAAGAGTGAACGTTATGTCAGAGAGCAAAAATGGGTATGTTTGAAGGAAAATTAGTTCCAACAATATTATATGGTTGCAAGGCATGGGCCTATATATAGAGAGGGATGAGCAAAGGAGGGTGGATGTGTTGGAAGTGAAATGTTTGAGGACAATATGTGGTGTGAGGTGGTTTGATTGTGTAAGTAAAGTAAGGGTAAGAGAGATGTGTAAGTAATAAAAAGAGTGTGGTTGAGAGAGCAGTAGAGTGTGTTGAAATGGTTTTGTCATATGGAACAAATGAGTGAGGAAAGGTAGACAAAGAGGATATATGTGTCAGAGGTGGAGGGAATATGAAGAAGTGGGAGACCAACTGGAGGTGGAAGGATGGAGTGAAAAGAATTTCGAGCAACTGGGCCCTGAACATGCAGGAGGGTGAAAGGCATGCATGGAATGAAGTGAATTGGAACAATGTGGTATACTGGGGTCAATGTGCTGTCAATGAACTGAACCAAGGTATGTGAAACGTCTGGGGTAAATCATGGAAATGTCTGTGGGGCCTGGATGTGGATAGGGAGCTGTGGTTTCAGCGCATTACACATGACAACTAGACTCTGAGTGTAAGTGGATGTGGCCTTTTTTTGTCTGTTTCCTGGCACTACCTTGCTGATGCAGGGGGTGGCGATGCTGTTTCCTGAGGGGTAGGGTGGCGCTGATAATGGATGAGGGCGAGCAAGTATAAATATGTACATGTGTAAATATGTATATGTACGTGAACATGTATGTATATGTATGTATATATGTATATGCTGATATGTATTTGTATATATATATGTATATGTTTAAGTGCATGTATGATTATTGTGTGTATGTGAGTGGATGGGTCTTTCTTTGTCTGTTTCCTGGTGCTACCTCACTGACGCAGGAAAAGGCGATCAAGTATAATATATAAATAAATAGGGGAGAGAGAATACTTCCCATGTACTCCACTGCATGTCATAGAAGGTGACTAAAGGGGTAGGAGCAAGGGGTTGGAAACCCTCCCCTTCCTTGTATTTCAATTTCTAAAAGGGAAAACAGAAGAAGGAGTCACGTGGGGAATGCTCATCCTCCTTGAAGGTTTAGATTGGGGTGTCTGAACGTGTGTGGATGTAACCAAGACGAGAAGAAAGATGAGATAGCTAGTGTGTTTGAAGAAAAAATCCTGGATGTTCTGGCTCTGAGTAAAATGAAGCTCAAGGGTAAATGGGAGAAACAGTTTGGAAATGTTTTGGAAGTGAAGTCAGGTTGATGAGAGGACAAGAGCTAAGGAAGGAGTAGCACTTCTCCTGAAGCAGGAGTTGTGGGAGTATGTTACAGAGTGTAAGGAAGTAAATTACAGTTTGATGTGGGTAAAACTGAAAGTGGATGGTGAGAGATGGGTGGTTATTGGTGCTTATGAACCTGTTCATGAGAAGAAAGATCTTGAGAGGTAAGTGTTTTAAGAGCAGCTGAGTGAGTCTGTCTGCAGTTTTGGTGCACGAGACTAGGTATTGGCGATGGGTGATATAAATGCGAAGGTGAATAATGTGGCAGTTGAGGGTATAATTGGTACACATGGGGTATTCAGTGTTGTGAATGGACATGGTGAAGAGTTCATGGAATTGTGTGCTGAAAAAAGACTAATGATTGGGAATATTTGGTTTAAAAAGAGAGATATTCACAAATATACGTATGTAGGTAGAAGAAATGGTCAGTGGGCATTATTATATTATGCATTAATTGACAGGCATGTAAAAGAGAGACTTTTGGATGTAAATGTGCTGTGAGTGGCAGCTGGTGGGATTTTGATCACTATTTTGTGGAGGTGAAGGTGAAGATTTGTAAAGGTTTTCGAAAAAAGAAGAGAGAATGTTAGGGAGAAGAGAGTGGTGAGAGGATATGAGCTTCAAAAGGAGACTTGTGTGAAGAAATATCAGGAGATAGAGAGAAGAATGGCAAAATGTAAGAGCAAATGAAGTGAGGGGAGTGGGTGAGGAATGGGATGCATTTAGGGAAGCATTGATGGCACGTACTAGAGATCCATGTGGCATGAGAAAGGTGGGAGGTGGGCGGATCTGGAAGGGTAGCGAGTGGTGGGATGAAGAATTAAGGTGTTAGTGAAAGAGAAAAGAGAGGCGTTTGGATGATACTTACAAGGAAGGAGTGCAAATGACTGGGAGATGTATAAGAGAAAGGGGTAGGAGGTCAGGAGGAATGTGCAAAGGTTGAAAATGAGGGCAAATGAGACTTGAGGTGAGAGAGTATCGTTAAACTTTAGGGAGAATAAAAAGATGTTTGGAAAGGAGGTAAATAATGTGCGTAAGACAAGAGAACAAATGGGAACATTGGCGAAGGGGGCAATGGGGGAAGTGGTAACAGGTAGTGATGGAGTAAGTATTCTGAAGGATTGTTGAATGTGTTTGATGATATAGTCACAGATGTAGGGTGTATTGGTCGGGGTGGTGTGCAAAGTGAGATTTAGGAAGAGTGGTTTGGTGGAGAGAGAGGTGGTGAAAGCCTTGTGGAAGATGAAATCCAGCAAGGCGGCAGGATTGAATGGTACTGCAGTTGAATTTATTAAGAAAGGGGGTGACTGTGTTGTTGATTGGTTGCTAAGAATATTTAATGTATGTATGGGTCATGGTGAAATGCCTGAGGATTGGCTGAATGCATGTATAGTGCCATTGTACAAAGGCAAAGGGGATAAAGGTGAGTCTTCAAACTTTAGAGGTATAAGTTTGTTGAGCATTCCTGGAAAATTGTATGGGAAGGTATTGATTGAGAGGGTGATGGCATGAACAGAACATCAAATTGGGGAGGAGGAGTGTGGTTTTAGGAGGGGTAGAGGATGTTTGGATCAGGTGTTTGCTTTGAAGAATGTATGTGAAAAATACTTAGAAAAACAGATGGATTTATATGTAGCATTTATTGATCTGGAGAAGGCATATGATAGGGTTGACAGAGAGGCTTTGTGGAAGGTCTTAAGAACATAT
Source organism: Panulirus argus (assembly GCA_038088735.1). Taxonomy (NCBI): domain Eukaryota; kingdom Metazoa; phylum Arthropoda; class Malacostraca; order Decapoda; family Palinuridae; genus Panulirus; species Panulirus argus. Next base: position 62 of record JAYMFT010409339.1, on the reverse strand, counting down.
GGTGTGGGAGGTAAACTGCTGGAAGCAGTGAGAAGTTTTTATCAAGGGTGTAAGGCATGTGT
>JAYMFT010409328.1:0-18355 GCA_038088735.1 Panulirus argus | reverse complement strand
ATATATATATATATATATATATATATATATATATATATATATATATATATATATATATATATATATATATTAAAAAAACGTATATCGTCTATCGTATAAATATCTCCCTCACATCATTTATCATCATAAGTAGCATCTATATACATGCATAGTATATAAACACAGTAGAGTATGATATTCATCTGATTATGTGCACCATTACTTCCTTTAAAGAGAAAATTTAATATCATAATGTAGAATGAAATCTGATCTTAAATCTTATAATAGAGTCCGACTGACAGACCTACTTTTAAACATTTCAAATTCAGCTTATCCATTAAAAATATAAAAGTTAATGAAGCATACTGGAATGATCTATCAAAACTATAAAAGTAAACCTTATGCTGAATGTTGCTGAAATGATTTCTTAATACATATAATAATCATAAGAGAATCCTTAAATGTCTTATGGGATTGGGATTTTTATAATCACATTAAAAATAGAAATTCTGCATTCAAATGTATAAAGTAATACATAAGCCTAATTTGTTATAACAAGGCTGTTTATAAAAATATACTGTCTCTATATCTCTAACATGTCACCTTTTCCCACATTTATAGCAGGGTGGTGCATGAATAATCTTCCTCAAACATTTCAACAACTGACCATCTCCAAAACTTCTAGTGTTGAAGATTCAACAGTTAAGCTTGAAACATTTGCTGCAGAATTCTGAATGATTATTTGGCTATCAAAGTAGTGAAGCAGATGTTACTACAATGTATGAAAGTGAAAAGAATGAGTGCCGTCACTGCAAGTATACAAAAATTGGAAAGATAAGCCAGGGTTGCAGGGAAAGACAGAAAAAGGCAGAATTAATGGCAAACATTAAAAGTCAAAATTTAAACTGGTAACCACTGAGAGTATTTTTCACACTACTTAGTAAGTTCCAATGATGGGTGTGGTGAAGGCAAAGAACCAACAATGAGAGAAAAAATACAAAATAATACTTCTCTCATGATGGTTCTTCTGTGGATAACTGAAGACAACCAAACTACCATCTATCATAAATACAGTTTTTAAAATTTCAATGGATTCACAAGCACAACACTCAAAGTTACCCAGATATCAAATGAAAAATAGGATTTTGATATTTCAAGACTGGGATAAGTTACTACATATGAGCAATAAGATTAGAACTTCTGTAAAAACACACAAACAAAACCTCTGAGTAATTCTGGGACTGTTTTAAGATGTTTTCAAGACAAAAAGTCTTTAAACCTATGGTACAGTTATGAATTTGAAAACATCAAGATAGCAAAGCCATAACAGTCAAGAGGTTGTAACAAATACCTGAAAAAAAAATGTGTTGCAAAAACACTTACACAACTGTCTAGTCATTTTGTCTTAAAATGGATTCAGAGAATATTCTTTTCCTAAATATTCTACACAAATTAAAGAAAGTACCACCAGGTCTACGAATCGTAACAGAAAGCTGCTGTCTGTTTATCACCTAATACCAATGTCCTACATATATGGCATAATTTCACTCTATTTATTTGTCCACTACCTAGCATGTGTTATTCAGTACATTGTGTTATATCATCATCTACTTGTATAATAAATTTCAGTCACATGAACCAAACAAAAACTGTATCCCAAGTACCTGCACCTGAAAATGCATGAATTTCAAAACCACAACAAATAGTCTTTTACTTAGGATCACAGCACACCTCATACTGGGAAGGTAGGGACGGAGACAGCTATGGAACAAGGATCCTCCAATCATACCGCATATTAGCAGAATGGGTGACAGGTGGGAATGGTGGCTCCTCCAGAGACCAGGTGCCAGAGGACTCCTGGGCAGCAAAAGCAAATGAGCAGTAGGGGATCTGTTGGGAGGTTAAGGTTGAAGTTAATTGGCAAAAGATTATAAGCAACACAAGATAACCACTTTATATCTGGTAAACATATTAGAGTTGTGAAATAACACGTTTGATTTAGGGGTAAATTGGCCTTGTTTAATAATTTAAAAAAGAAATAAAAGCTGACTGCATTTAATCCCAATAGAATTTAACATCCGCACCAAAAAAAATATATAAACATATTCAAATGACATGGAATCTAGTACTGGTCAACAGAACCGTATTATTCCATATGGTTTCTTTTTGCAATTTATAAAGATGAGTGAGATTTCTGTTTATTGTCAGCCTTTGCAACAGTTCATGTGCTAAAGGATTAAAACAAAATCAAACACTATTTTTACTAGAGCAGTTCAGTTTTTACTAATGATGGCCATATACTATTTTTTTGTTATCAAGAGAAATCAAGCAAGTTTCCTAAACTTATTTTAACATTACAGTACACTTTAAACCTCATCTGGTTGGAAAAGTCATGAAGGCCTATTATGGATGAACATCATGAACCTTTGTGTCCTTGCACAACTGTTATTATACTATTTCATGACTTCAAATACTGTACTTCATATAAAATTTTTGGCCTTTGTATGTTTCTCTCGAGACACAGTACCTACCAATGGGTACCTGTGACAAGATTTTACCATGAGGCAGAACTAGCGCATAGCTATCACTGCATATGCTGTTTGTTTCACAAGATATTTTCTTCTGCCACACATAGTGTTTTGCTGTAAACCTTAGGTTTATCTAAGGCTGTTTTCAGAAATTCGTCAAGTTTTTGATAAAGGTTTTAATAATCACACCTTGTCGTAAGTTTTTATGCACAAAAGATAAAGAAGTTCCTCCATCTTTCTTCATGGGCTTTCAAGTATTATTTTTTTGGCACTTTTATAATACATTGTATAGAATTCTTATAGACTTATCATTTCTTCCATATTGTGAAGTGTTTGATTTAGTATAACATTTTTAATCACTGTAACTGATTGCATTAAAGTAATCACCATATACATGTCAGCAATCTAGACTGTCAAGATTAGGTTTCATCAACTTTTCATAATAATTTATGTGTGCTCTACTTCAAATTTGCTTGTCAAGTGTTTCTGAAGAATTCTCTATAGCTTAACAATCTCGCCTTGTTTGGTAGACATATTGCTCAGAAGTATTCAACATTGCTTCTTACATATACAGTCAACACTTTCATCATCAGGTTTCTACTTCTTGTGGTGACAGTTCTTATCATCACAGCACTCATCATCTGCCTTGCTCATATGATTGTCTCAATGTAATTCTTATTCCTCTTTTGCATATAAGAGATTTAACATTTTCTTGACTCAATCTTTTCTTGCTGGACTCCTGTAGGTGTCAATGTTTTATTGTTAATCATACATGATTTCTTTGTTTGAATTTTCCATCACTTGAACTCAAGCAAGTTCTCCTCTGCCCATTCACATATCATATTCAAATCTTTTGCATTATCTCTTTGTGTTTTTCTGAACATATTACTGTATTGCAAGAACTCTGGTATCATTTGCAAAGCATCTTATCATACTTTCCTTTACCTCTTTGTCTACGTTTGATATTATCATAAAAAGTATTGAAGCCCATACTGTTACTTTTAGGACACCTGATAAAGCATCTGAAAATGACACATAACTGACTTTTGTGTACAGAAAAAGTAAGTGTATTTTCTCTTCTTAAATTCTTTATGCATTTATGCATATCTTTTATGTGCTTGTCTGACTAGCACAAAGATGATCATTACTTTATCAACTTCACATCAAGTTAATGTTCATCTTAGAACTATGATTTTACGGCTCTCCTTGTTTCCTTTTTCCCTTTTTTATTTCCTCAATATCTGTTTCTGTCCTACAGTGCATTTCACTTCTTGTTCCTCTTTGCCTCTTCCACTATCTCTAAACAACCCTACCCATCTCTACATCTCTCTCTCTTGCAAAATAAACATCATATACACATACTACCACTCATTCCACTTACAGTTTCCATCGAGTTAATTCTAACTAGTTGATAGGCTTAGGGGTTTACAGCAGGTGAGTACCCCATACTAGGTGCTTACTTATGAAGACTTCTAGTTCCTAATTTCTTTGATTTTTAACAGTTTGACGGCTCATTCTTTTCAGTTGGTCTGTTTTTTTTTTTTTTTCACATTTCAAACTGTTTTTACCCGCCTGAAGATTAGTGGCTGCCATTCCATAGCAAAGAGTAAAACAAATCATGTCAACATGCCTTTTCCTCTCTAAGGTTAATGCTGTGAATATACAATGTTACAGGCAAAAAAACATAATTCACGTAATTTGCTGCTGTACCAATGCCAAGACAAACAACACATACCTCAATTTCTGTACTGTGGATTTAAGTTTTCCTTTCCATTCTTTGTTTACATTTTCAGGGCCAAGAATTGCAATGAACACTGCTTTACACTGCTCTGGTGAACATTTAAACTTTCACTCCTGAAGTATTATTTATCTACAGGTTTTTGTAGAGAGAAAAAGTTATATGGCATCCACTAAAACCATGCCTGGTATTTTGAAGGCTAGTTCAGCATGTTTAATATCATAATTTCAATGCTAAGTAAATGTGACAAATTCTAGTTTGGAGTAATATTATTGTTAAGGAGAATTTTTTCAGTTTTATTGATATTAAACTGAATTAAGATAGGCAAAGTAAAATAATGATGTAAAGTTAAGGTGGTACTTATGATGACCATTCCACTCCATCCATCATTAAAAGAAATAAAGGAACATTCTATTTTCTATCTTAGTAGTAAATGCAAACTAGTGCATTTTGTCTCTGTAAAAAAAAAAATTTGTTAATAAAATTTATAAACACTATTTAAACATCAAAATTCTGCAACACATACAAAACATTCCACATGAGGAAACATCCCTAAAATAATTGATTAGTATCAGTTAATTCACAGGTCATTCCATAGAAACATTAAGAAAGGAAAAGGCAAACAAAATATACCAAATGGCATGCTATGTTTTCCTGAAATTATTAAAAGAAAAACTCCTCATCTATGACCGAGGGATGTAAAGTGGCTTTTACTGTGAAAAAAAATGTCATATATTTTTCTTTTTTGATTAATTATCTACATTTAGATTCCAAACATGGGTAATTACATGAAACAGTGCTACAGAATCTGTAAAAATAATGGTAAATTCAATTTAGTACTGTACTGATTTACTATAGTCATGCACTGGTGGAAAAGACCGCATAATTTGAACCATCACTTGGAGATTAATTTCAAATAAAACGAGTTCTGAACTATCAATATCAACATACATAACAATGTTTAATAATTCTAATGTCTGTCCGAATTCCACAAAATCTAAATTCATTTCCAGCAAGTAGTTCTAACATACCTGTATCTGATACTATGACTTAACTTCTTATGATTAACATGATGTGCAACGATTTCTCAAAAAACTGATGGATACCTTATTACAGACAATGCTCTTGAGACTGATAACAACACATTTACTTAAATGTCAGCAAAACCTTAGCCCATAAAGAACACACACATTTCCGTCTCATCATGAAAATAGATAGTGTACTACAGAAAAGGAAAGTCTTGATAGAGGCATCCTAAAATAACTGTACATTCTCCATAATCTCTTTCTTAAAAATTTACATATAATTAGTAAACTGTATTTCAGACAAAACTGACATTTATGTTCACTGATATTCTTTGTTGTTTGTCTTTATCAATCGTCAAAATCATTATGCTTAACCTACGCTACAGCATCTTGAGAGAAAAAGCATACTTTAAGAAAAGTGATTCCTTTTTTAACCTAAACTCAACAAACTAAGGATACAGTCACTCTAACCCTATGTCCTAGCTTGTCTAGATGCAAAGTAAAATGGAAAATTTTCCAATAATATTTTATAAATATTATACATTACATGTTATAAATCAAAGTCACATTCACCACTACAAAAATCACATAATGGTAGCCAACATTTCGTATATCATGGCAACCTAAATAATAATGGAAAAACATCTATAGCTACTTTACTAGCGATAAAAAGACACAAATAACTTTTAATGGTGGAATCAAGACACTTTTGTTAAAGTGGAATACAAACAAAGGAAACAGAGTTAATCTGACCTTCAACTTGATCTGCTGAATTAAATATTCCACATCACCATTACGTTAGGTTGACCTTAGACAAAGTATCACTTGCCTGTAGCACTGATTGCTGCTGCTGACATGACAAAGAGTTCTCATCTTCTCTGCATATGCCTATACCCCTGTCGTGTTACACAAACATACAGCTGGCTTTTTCAGTGGCTGCTTCTTTAGTATGAGTGAGTGATTGTTGGCTTGGTGACAACTAAAAGTCATAAAAAGTGAAAAGTACCACTATAGGTAAATCAGAATTAGGTGAATCAATCAATAATAATTAAATTTCTGAATTATCTTAATTTACACACACATCATTCTCACAGTTACACATACACAGTAACCATTTTCATTATTAGTATACAACCCCAGGACCACTTTTGTGGGTCTCCTACAGCTTCAAGGCTGTGGAATAATCAGCAGCATGGAAATAATCGACTTCTTTGCAGTGAGAAGTTCCATCAGGAGACTGTACTCCTTTTTGTCTTCTGACGACAATACAACCTCATCAAAAGAAGACTTTCGCTTGCGATGTAGCCCAATGCAAGCGGAGTCCAGTAACACCCTCAGTACCTATTTGCTCATCTCAAGGTTGCATTCTATCAAAGCAGCAAGTGACTAAGCACTTACTATATCTTGAAAACACACCATAAGTACACTATTGCACTAGAAGAATGCCTTCTGAAGATTAAGAAGGCAATAAGTCATCTCATGCCATCTGTTGATTGTCATCAAGAAGAAACATTTTTTCTACATTATGTAGAGATGGCTAACTACCATTATGTTGTTATTAACGAGGCACAAATAATGAATCATATGAAAGGTATATTAAGAGCATTTTCACATCTATTCCACATTCAAAAAAGTGTGAATGAGGGTCTTCGAGTATGAACATCACTGGTATGCTCTTCGGTCCAGTTTAGAGCCACTGCAAATAACAGAAATAATGATGTTCTTAAGAATGCTAGTTTTGCCTTTGCATTGTTTCATTTCAAACTTGAAATTCCAATGAAAATTCTTGATAGATGAAACAACTTTTTGTAATGACTGTCTTCACTTGCTTTTCATTTGCCTTACTTTCTGAATTCTTAATGAAATCTCTTCCGAATACATCATTACTGCTGATAACTTGAAATGTTTCTTACTACACTAGAGCACACTGAGAAAAAGTAAGTTGTATATCATACAGAATATGCTCTTCTGTTTTTCCTCACAGTCACTGAATAGATGAAGGTAAATACACTAAAAATCTCTCATGAACCTGATCATCACTATAATCATATAAGTGAAACGTTGAATTCAACTGGCTTTTGTGTGGTAGATTCATAGAAGGCATTCAGTGGATAGGGCACATCTAAAATCACAGTTTAATGCCCTGAAATCTTAAATGATTAAAATCTTCACACTGACAATACTGAAATGTAAGCTTAGCTAAATTTCTATTATGAAAACAAAAGAAACATATGGGACCATATCTACCTAACCCTTGATTAAAAAGAATATGACAGATAATCAAAATTTTGCTGGCACTGCTACGCATTAAAGACAAAACTATTTTTTTCATATTTCTATCATGAATGAAAATAATATTTGCATACTGATCTTATAAATGCAAATCGAACAATGAAAAGCTAAAAATGAAAATTCACTTAATATGACTTTTATGAAAAAAATTAGAGGCTTTGAACAGTAATTTCATTAGAAGCAGACCATTACAAAAAGAGCTCACAGGCAAGTCCAGAAGTGTGATGATGTCCAATTAAAAATATGAAAAGTTTTGAAGTATAAGAGACTTAAACTGAACAAATTATGAATGACTAAAACCTCCACCTTTATCTTGATGAAAGGCAGCACAGACCCCATAAAATGCGAAGTCTCTTTCCTGACAACTAGCCAGTGAGAGACCCCCTTATAAGCTACCTTGCCTTACAAGCACCAGTTCCACATAACATGGGTTAAGCTAATCTGCAACTTAATTCCAGCTTCTAAAGAAGCTCATCCAAATGCAGGTAACAAACCATGAGGCTTCTAAGTTTGGAATGTCTGTCTCTGACATCAGCTAGCATGAAGGGCTTCATGAAATTAGAATTTTATTCCTAATAGCTGTATTCTGTCAAAATACAACGTTCTTATCTTTTATACGTGCTCACCTCTTTCACCTGAGTTAACATTAGGAACCGAGCGTTCAAGGAAAATCGACACTTTGTGCCCTTGTTTCTACTTTCAGAAAGTGATAACATAGTAGGGGAGGATTTCCAGGTCTCTGCCTCTGCCCCTCTTAGTTGCAATCTACAACATATACTCATCACAAGGGATACAGGTTTTTGAAAGTAAGAGAACTCTAAAATGAAGTAATATATGGTAAATCTCTTTTCATGAATGAAGGCAGTTACTACTTCACAAAATTACAGTATTCCAAGCCTATGATCCTAGAAATTATACAGTAAGCAAATTAAATATGATATGGATGTTCGTCCACACATTAAATTATTGATAATACTCAAGAGCTTTTGTAACAGCTTCCAAATAAACATTCTAATAACACATAAGCCACTTTAAACAAGGAAATGGAGAAATGTTTTAATAGTAAAGTTCTAATCTCAAGTTCAGCAAAATTTGAAATAATTCTTGATTTGCATTTACTGTTTATGATACTAACACCTTTTGAAACTGGTAGATAGACACTAACTAGCTTATTTGGTACTATAGCCCATATTAGCTTCCATACTAATCTGATAAGCAGCATACCTCTTGTCTCTATGGTGAACATCAACTAATCACAAGGCTAATAATCATAGTCTGGGCAGGAAGGATCAATCTGAAATTCCATAGTTAATCTAAAAAAATCTTAAAACCCTTGCAAAACATTCTGTAACTATACAATTATCAGTACTTATAGAACATAGCCTAAAATTAGTCAGGAAGAAAACTGCAATATCATTCTTTTATTTCTGTTCTCAAACATAAGATGAAAACATAATAATGGTCTCTCTGCTTCATAACCTGTCTCAATAAGGTTTGTACATCCCAAATATTTTGGCATAAATCCATCAGAAGCTATGAATTTCCTGATAATAAATCATTTGAAACAAAGACTCATAGTAAAAGTCTTTCTTTAAACATGTCAAACTACAAGATCTAGCTCTCATGAAAATTACTGGAAATAAAACATCTGTCAGAAATAACTTCAGGGAATTACTTAACATCCAAATCAACCCTTTTGCTGTGGGTAGACTGTATATGAACTGGCAGTTTTTTCTTTGTTGTAGCCAGTGTGTGTACTGTTAAAATTCTTGAATCAGCCACCCCTACCTAGAGGCAAAATGTACAGACATTCATTATTGTAGTGGTACCTATGCACTGATACCAGATGGTAGAGCCTAATTTTCATCCTCACTGTGGTCAGTTTATATGGAGATGATGTCAAGGGCACCTGTATGAGAATTGTGCCCTCATATCATTTAATAATTTTGAAGCTGTTGCATTCTACAAAATAAGAGATTTTAATGATGAGAACCCTAACTATTCATACTTCACTGGGACCAAAACATCTTTAAAATTACCACTCATCTCACTACTTATGTCTAAGAATACTCCTAGAGTGCTTTATATGCATTGCAGCAGAGAAGAATAAGTTACAGGCTGCAATGAAGACATAAATGTTTTACCTGCTTAAGCTGTGTGGAATCTTATTTACAAATTTATGGTTTAGTTAATCATAATCTTTAGAAAATAACTGATCTTTATCAATAAGTATGCTTCTCTGAAATTATAACAGAAATTTGGGACCAATAGGCAAGGCTGGTGCTTTCAGCACCCATCTACCTCTACAGCTGAGATGTTCCACTGTTACCACAGCAAAAGTAGAAATAGAGGAAACACTGACTCTGAAGTCTACTAACTTTTGTTGAAATAGAAAGATTTTTTTTTTTACCACTAATGACAAATCTGTAAACAAACACAAAGACAGGGACAAGTTTTTATGGATGAAAATAAGTCTACTTAAAGAGATCTTACAGCCAAGAACTCCTGATGACAGGAAAGTGAGACCCTATTCTGAAGCAGTGGATTTTACATGAAATAGATTTACCACTTAAAAAAATCCAGCTTTCAAGAGGACATGAAAAAAATATACATAAAAGTACAGTCCTTACTGAGAGGTTTCCTCTGTCAAATCAGGAAGCCCGCAACTTCTTTAGTATCTTTGATGTTTTCATTTGACAAGAGGGTGACAACTATCCAAAGCAAAATTAATTTGTTTCCAACACTGCTGCAAAATACTTTGAGGTCAACTGGAATAACTTCTGTTCAGACAGTAATATGCTGAACCTTCCAAAATTTAACTGATAACCCTAGTGTATTGAATGCGGGAAAAGACTAGCTACTAAACCTTGCAGAGAAGTGTTTATCATATGAAAAAGATTTAAAATCTGAGAATTCACATGGACTGATGATATGAAGAAATGTTCCACGAAATGTAGTTGATTCAATAGACCTACATTCATCTGAACCATAAAATCTCTTAATGCATAGAAAGTGCTACAAATGAATCACAAAATAATCTAAGACAGCTTCATCTTCTGCAAATGAAGCAATCAGACACAAAATTGAAATGTTTGACTAGCAACCCAAGCTGCTTTATAGTGTACTTTATCTAATCTCCCTGACAGTGACCTTGTTCTTGATTGGCATTGTCATGTACCAACAGACATGTCAAATCAAGGAGTCCACTAGTTTGTCTCAGGTAAATTGTCTCATAGAAGTGGAGTGGTGCTAACTACAAGCCAGCTGTGCCAGTATGTAGAACTGATTCAATTAAGTCAACTCAATTTTTGAATGTCAAACTTGATGGCTAATAAATGAGGTACTCAGACTTCGTTTTAATGTGTCTATGCTACCTTTTCTCAAGAAAGGCTTAAAGCATTTGTCTTTATAGTCTGTTTTATATACTGGAACTAATTAATTCTTCTGAAATAATCCATGTGCAAACTGTTCCTTACATACATTTTCTTGAAAACCACCCTCATTCATAACATCCAATACAAAATCTGTTTAATAACAAATACACAGTAAAACCCCAATATAAAGTTAAATAAAATTAGAAAATGCAGCTGTAGCATAGAAAAAATTTTTGTTTATTAGTAATGATAATTACTGAAATAAATTATCATTGAACTGTTATGAGAAACAAACAAGTGAAGCAAAATTCTTTAGTTATAATACTGTGATTAATCATAAGTATCTTTATTCTATCAAATACCATTAATACTGTATTCCTGTATCACACACACAAGAAAAATAATGTATATCACTCCACAACTTCCCCCTTCTCATTAATGGAGTGTGAGGCAAGGTATGGAATCTTATCAGACTTATGACTGGTGTCCCTTTCATTACTAAGATATACGAATGTCTTATTGCATCATATCACATTTTATGAATCTGGAAGCAGCACAGTTGCTGCGAGCCTTGTTATAAGTTAATTATTTAATATATTCATCTCAGAAATACTTAATATCTAGTATACATCTATCATTTGTTTCATTAATACTCTAAGCACTATCATATAAAAGTCTGATCATATTTTCAGAATTTTAACCTTAGTTTCGTGGGAGAGTATTTTCACATGTAAAATGTACAGTACTTAGCAGAATAATTGACAATTTACATTTTCAAACAAAAAGCTTCTCTTAATTATTACTATATACTGGGGTTTTCCTGTACAGTTAATAATGCCAATAATCATGCAATTAAAGTCATGGCAAACTTGGAAATAAATTTAGCTACTTGTCAACAACCAGACAGCCAATCATAGCTCTTTAAAATTAGCAACTAATTTCAGTTTTTATCACTGAACAAGTGATCTGTTAAAACAATCACTGACAAGCAAGCACATAAAATTAGTAAAAACTACTATCACAGAGCCAACCTAGCACTTTGTAAATAATCATGATAATATTCAATGCTTTTCACTAGCATACATCATAAAATAGGTAATCATCACAATTACTGCAGAGAGCAAAGCACTGTATACTATCTATATCCTGTTATGGTAATAAATGCTATTATGCTAGTTTGATTAGCCAGTTACCTGAGAATAATTTTTGAATTAAGGAGGACATATGAGAATACAGGAATCTGTCCTTCAATAGGGCCCTGGTTAGTCATTGTATTCTTTTCCAAATAGACATTTTAAGAAATTACTAACATTGGTTCTGGAGTGATATAATACTCATCCCACTTTAATGTTGCCCATTTCCTTGTCCAACCTATTCCTTTCCATTCACACCTTCTATCAAAACGTCAATGGGGCAGGAAGAAGGATATAACCTCAAATGTTTTGGGAAAATTTCATCTGCTTATGTCAAAGGGAAGTTTTCCATATCATAATGGAGAACTACAACTAAGAATGAAGGCATAAGTCAGTATGGAATATCTGGGAGGCAGTAAAATAACCTTACATACATCTAATACCCTACAGGACAAGGATTGATTTTGAAATAAAAAAAACATTATTCGGAAATAAATACCAAACTTAAAACAGCTGTAATAAAAAGGATTTTCTTAGCAATTTGTCTATTTATGCAACCCCAAGAACAAAAGAACAACAACATCCCTGTAAAAAATATTTTGGAATATTCTTAAAAAATCCAAGGTTAATAGAGCTTTCAGTTTTTGAAAATCACTTTTGTACTGGAAATCAAAACAGCATTTTGTTTAAAACTTTCAGTCCTGGTAAGCATTCAGTTATTACTGAATCAATAGACAGAATGTGGGAAGGAAAGGAATTCTGCTGTTCCTCCTAATAGCAGACAGGAAAAAGATATGCCTACCTAACAATGGTGGTAGTGAATTAAACTTTATTATAAAGAACATTTACATCATAAGATTACATCATTAATTTTGGAGTCTGTGGCATTATGTGAATGAAGGTGGACACTTCTTGTCTAACTCCAACTATGGATGGCCTTGTTTTCATAGGTATAAGCATGAATTACTTTGGAATTCCTCAGAAGACAGAAAAGTAAACATATATGTGCAGTCCCTTAAAAATTCATGTTTGATTCAGAGGCCTTAACCACCTTAGATGGCAGAAAAATAAATAACATTAAGAAAATATGGTACCTGGAAAGAATGTTTTCTTTTCCAAGTTTTCATCTCCATGCAGTGCTTCAAAGCTCTAAATGTCCTCAGTCTATATCTCTTGCCTTGTATTATTCATGCATATACTGTATACACCGACCTAAAGCAAATTTCATGGGAGTTATATATTTTTGGTTACATCTTTTCAGTGAGAGTTTCTTACTGTCAAGGACCAAAGCATTGGAAGGATCTTCATAACTTAAGTTATTATGCTCCTTGGAGAAGTGCAAGATGATCTACGTGAAGAAACCTTTGATCTGAACAGAGCACTAATGTTCTAAAAACTCCATAATTCATAATTCATTCTTATAATTATTGGTTAATTTCAATTTCCCTTTGATGTTTTACAACGTATCTACATTTCTTCAAATGACTTGATTATTTCTAGGATTCCCCCCCTACTGTACCTTGTATATATATACAGAAAGTAATATGTCAAGGACGCATGCTGTCAGAAGAATTGATCTGTAACTTTAGAATGAAAAATCATTGTTAAAGATAAAGATAAAACGTAACTCTATTGAGTAAAGTAGGTGAAGTTTAGCTGTTGCAATTTGCCACGTTTTTAAGTTCACTGATTTTTTTCTTCATTACATTCAGCTGAACTAGCCATAAACTGAGACCATGTCTGTTAAAAGTCAATATTAAGTTTTAATAAAAGTTTCAAGAAAATCTCAGCATTTTTATGGTCATCCTCAAGAGATGAGGTGGTCAATTTGGGAATCTATACTAACATTGTACTGTAAAGCATCAGCATATAACCCATTATCAGCGAAAATCCCACCTGCACCAAGAAAATGAGAGCTAATTAAAAACCCAACTAAACTTACACTTTACTTAAAAACCAAGAAAGGTGTGACAGCCTTAAACTTACACGCTTCTTAAAACAATGAATGGTGTGACAACCTTAAAAGTCAAAATTAACTTACCGAATACCATTTGTAATTTTTCAGCATGTTGTATAAGAAGAACATATAAATCTAGACGGAATCTTATAAAATTAAAAAGTAAAAGAAATTAACTATCAAAATCAAAGTGTTTCTTGTAATTTTGTCTGACGTTATAAATCTGAGAAAGTAGCACTTTTTTGTGGCTAAAACTGTAAGGAACAGCATTACACATACCCATAAAGGCAATGAATCTGTTATAAAAGTTTAACTTATACATATAACGTAAAAGCAAGGAAGCATCAGAAAAAACATAAAGTCTCTAGAAGCAGTTTATGAGGTGTTAGAGGTCAACTACCTCCTGTCTCCCTCCCATATACATTCACTGGCACATTGATATGAAGATACTGATAAATAAAATCAATCAAAAAGACAGCGGGTGTTCAGTCAGCTGGCCTAATGAAGCAGTGTTTATGTATGCAATGATCTTCACATTTCAATCCTTGATCCTTGTACTTAACAGGAATATTTCAGGACATAACTTGACACCAGATATATCAATGTCTGGACAAGCTGGGAGGGCACAAAATCCATGGTGGAGGAACTGAAGCTGTTATCAGAGGTGTGGCATGCTAAAGAGGAACTTCTTATTGGCAAAGAAAGCAATAGAAATAATTATAAAAATATAGAGTTTTGATGGAAAACTTTAAGCATGTGACAAACGTATAAAGAAGAATTCTAGGTGCTGACTGCAACAGCTTATGGACGTTGCCAGAACTACTGGTTCCCAAACAGAACAGATGCATATCCGTGAATTTAGGTCTTTGAAAGTAGCTATATTTCACATTGCCAATGAGGAAACATCTCTCTGGGGGAAACCAAAGTTATCAATAAGAATAGAAAATCCTTTACTACTTATGATTCAGAGAGATAAATCTCCTGATTGTGGCCTAATAAAAATACAATTACAAACTAACTTTTATGCAGTTTGCCTAATGCAGCCCAGAGAAATAAAAATCCATGGGGGACTGTGATGACAACACTCAAAGTCTGATCCTTTACTTTGGAGTATATCATGAAGGAGCTGCTTAAGCCTTCTTGTGACTATATCAATAATTTTCAAGTTCCCAGTTAGCTATGTTGTCCTCTTTTGTTGAAACAGATTGGCAGCCCATGTAAAGTGGAGAACAGGACAAAAGAGAGAAGGACCAAATTGAGCAAGAAGGTGGGGAGATAGGGTAAGGTTACAGCAAGTGTTCGGTCACTCCAGCACTAAAAATGGAAAAGTAAAGGTTACAGCAAGTGTTCGGTCACTCCAGCACTAAAAATGGAAAAGTAAAATATTATTATTCTACATGAAGATGATATGGTCACCCAAGATATAAGGAAGGGCAGATTTATATTCTCAAATCTAATCCTCCTACAAAAGTGGCAAAAATAAGGATGAGCCAACTGCAAACTAATATCATTATACTTATCGAAGAATATCTCTTTGTGAACAAGTAGCAGTTTAAGAAACTTGGACAGATGCAATGTGATGTTCTACTTTTGTTTTACACATGTTCAGTTGCATCACAATTTCATATACTCATTAGTTTTGATACCACTTTATGATGTATTACTAGTAAGCATATCAATCACAGTGCTGATTGATATCCAGCCTATCACTCACAGAAAAAGAAAAAAATTAGTAGAAGCAAATATAACCCCAAAAAAGGCATCACAACTGGTCATACACACTACATTATCAGCCATAGGAAATCTTTTGAGCAGTGAAGATTCTGAACCTTCAAGCTTCCCATCAATATAAGAGGATCCTCCAGTCATAATGAGCTTGTCCAGTATTGGAGACAGGCAGAACTGGCTGTACAAGAGACCAGTGACCTGATGGCCCTTCCATTACAGCACTTGTTGAGCAATACGGAATCTGTGATCACAAGAGGATGGAATACAGACATCATCTTCCATAAGCTCAAAATTTTCTTAAATGAGCCTCTGCATCCCTTTATAACACACAAAAAAAGTTCTGACATCAGGAATAAAATACTTATATTTATTCTTATCAACTTTACTTCAGCAAATACAATATTTCTAATGTTACTCATGGGAGATTAGTTATAATGAGCACATATTAAGAAAAACTGATGAAAAAATATATCAACATCTGTTTCATTAATATCATATTCTAAAAACATCTCAAAAAGATTCTAATAAGCCACACAAAAATTATATACTAGAAGTAGAGGAGGGAACTACAAGAGAGTGATGGAAGGACTGAGTGGGTAAAGAAAGAGACATAGACAGCTAGATAAGTAGATAGATATAGATAGAAAGATAGATAGATAGTTATATATAGAGACAGACAGATAGGTTGATAGATATACAGACACATACTCAGACAGCTATAAAGACGAAGAGAGTACCTACCTACCTAGAACTATCTACGATGAGATTTTACCAGAAAGCAGGGCTAGCACGTAGTACTCAATATACGTCTTACTTAATGAATACTGTAATGCTGTTGTCCTCTGCTGTCATGCACATAATATAATCATCAATCCTTAGGTTCATAAGCAAATATCTTCAACTATATATCATGTTTTTTTTCTATATTGTCTTCGTAGTTGTTTCATGCATTGTTTCTTACTTCTCCAGGTAGTACAGCATATTGAACAGCCTTTCCATCTTTTATGTAAGGCTCTCACATAATTTTGCTTGATATCCTTTTGGCATATTCCATGGTAATCTTGCAGATTTAATACCTCTGTTCCTTAACAGGGAAAGAAAGAGAGAGGGAGAGAGAGAGAGAGACAGAGTACTTCACCACTTACTTTTGAGTACCTACAATGTGATTTTGCCAATAGGGAGGACTAGCACATATAAAGCCAGCATAACTTACTTTATAGAAAAAACTATGTTCCCTGCTGCTATGTATATTGTACACTGTTCTCCTTTCCTTGTACCAAATTCACAAAAGCTGAATTTGTGTGTACACCATAAACATTTTGTTACCTAAAAGTCACTTTTACCAGGTTAGGTTCACCCTTGAGCTGATAGGCATACCTAATATATGTTTGAAAAGAATAAATATCTATTCTACACTTGTCTCAATGTGACAAAAACTATCAAAAGCCAATCAGTTAAATACTATTAAACTATTAAAAGAACTGTCAGTAAAACCTGGTGAACAATGTAAGATAAGACAAACAAACAAATAAGAACAAGGTGGAAACTGGGCAATAGGCCTCCCCATATGTTTGAAAATAATGGACATTAATTTCAAGATATATGAAAAGGTTAAAAAACATAAAAACCTGTCAGATTACTAACATTATTAAAATAACAGTCAAATCAAGGTGAATAATGACAGCAAAGATAAAAACAAAACACATTTTATACATTTATACCCTGGGATAAGGGAGAAAGAATACTGCCCACATATTCCCTGTGTGTTGTAGCAGGCAACTAAGGGTAGGGGTAGGAGTGGGTGCTGGAAATCCTCCCTTTCTGTATTACTTTCCAAAAGAAGGAACAGAGCAAAGAGCAAAGTGAGGAATTTTTCCCTTTATGGCTGTTCTTGTCTTATCTTAGATTGTTCACCATGTTTTAATAAAAATTCTTTTAATAGTATATAATTGATTGGCATGGTGATTCTGATTATGAAATAGATGGCACAAACTCTGCACCAGTAGCATCTACTACCTCTATTTCATCTAACTAGTAATGCACTTCAGCCCAAACAAATAACTGTTTATTTCACTGGTGATGCTACCTGTTGGATGACTTGGGAGTTACTACCTTTGTTTATGCTGGCTCCCATTGTTTATGGAGGTGAATTAAAAGGTAAACATTTCATCCTCCACCCGTATCTCAATTGAAAAAACATTTCCTGAATAAAGAACTTTTCTTCAACATAATCTAAATTTTGCTATCTGCATATACATATCAGCTCCTTCCTATATCTCCCAAAATTTATGCAGCAATATTTACAGTTTTAAATAACTTTTGCTTTAATCTAATATGTTTCATTCTGTGGTGAAAGTTATAGTAAAAATTTAGTTTGATGCTGCTATATAAAAAGATTTTGTAATAGGAGTGATCTTGCTTTACAGTGATAGTGTAGTATTTAGAGAACCGAATTAGAGAGGCAGTATCTGATCTGAAGCATTTTCTTAAGCATAATGGTAATATGGTAATTTGGGAAATGGAAAATATGTATGAAAAAAAGAAATATATATATATATATATATATATATATATATATATATATATATATATATATATATA
>JAYMFT010409317.1:0-18356 GCA_038088735.1 Panulirus argus | reverse complement strand
ATATATATATATATATATATATATATATATATATATATATATATATATATATGAGGCCGATGATTCACACATGAAATCCGCGCTGTTCACCGACACACCTTTTTAGGAGCAACGATCCGATAACGACATCCAGCTGCTGAAGGATTATCATCTTCCGACGTCCTGGATAATTAGGTAATGACCCCGAATAATTGTTAGTGAAACTAGATAATTAAGAAGTAAAAGAAATTTAATCATGATTTTTTTTCGCCGAAAAATGGCGTCTGCTGTCTTGATTATGCATTATGTTGGCCTCCTGGTCTGGCAAGCCACCAGCCTGTCAGGTATACAGCCATACATAACATTTCTCCCCCCCTCCCACCAGAAATGTATATGACGTCACACGCACCGTATTAATTACATTAATGATAGTGTACGAGCTAATCAAGGTAACGCACCTTGATTATAGGTAATTATACTCGACTTTTAGTTCCTTAATGTTTTTAACAGTGTCTAATCCTGCAAGAGAAATTTGGGAGGGGCTACGCGATCAGAAACAGGGAGACGCAGACGGTGGAATCCTGATTCAGAGTTGGACATTGTAAGCAACACCCCGGTAATATGTTTTTCAGGAAATATTTTAGCTGTCACATGGAGTGGGGTAGGGGGAGGAGGAGGAGGCCCATGGCACCTCGCACGCGACTGTGGAAAACCCAACTCGACTGTCTTGAAATCTTAGATTTAAGAAACTTTTAGCTATTTTCAGTCAGTCAGTCAGTCAGGTTGTATGGCACAAACGTCCATTTATGATTAGCCATTACGCGTGATTAACACGAGCTGGTTCATGTGGCTGAGTGCGAGCGTATAATCCCGTAACTGTTGGGACTTTTATGGTTTAAAATGTTTCTCCGTTATGGAGGTCGCTGCCTCTGGCCCAAATAAACGTCCATTTTTTATGAAGGTTTCGCAGTCGTTCCCCGAGGGATAAGGCCACACGCTCTAACCGCTTCATATGGCTTAGAACTAAAGGGACTGAATTTTGTGTTTTTCAAGAAATTATGTATAATATGTACTAAGGCGTGGCTCATACGCTCACACACACACACTCACGCACACAGCTCGAAGAAAATAAACACATGGCAACACTGGCTTGACCAAAAAGAGAATGCCTTTATAATTAATAATTTTCATTTGTATGATATCAATAGCCCACCCTTCACTTTATTAAGTCGTCCATCGTTGTCACACACAGGACAGTAGTATTTGTAGCTGGGCTTCCCCGGGCCCACGCATCAGCGTGTCAGACGTGGAATTGGACACTTTAGCGAAAATAACACATGGCAACTCTATTTTGGGAGAGGAGAGCTGCCAGACACTTCGATACAAAGTTGGTCGGGGTGCATTATTACTGCGCCACAGGTGGGCCGTCCCGTCTTTCTTATCTGTATGTTTATCGCTCTGTCACCGTCACAATGCCGGGAAATGTCAGCGTGTTCAGACACTGAGCGGCCAGTGACCTTGAAATACCCTTTGGCAATGCGCGTATCGAGGTCAGGTGAGGGGAGTTGTTTAAAGTTATAAGGTCATTTGTTCGAGACGGGGCTTCCAGTGAACAGGGTGTAATCCTTTTGCGCTACCGCTCACAGGATGAGTATGGCGTGCACAGAAAATTTGCCGGGGTTTTCCCGGCACAAATCAAATCAAAGGGTGTCAGTACAGAGAGCGTGTATGGTCTTCAGATTATCTTGAACGACTGAAGAAGGTATTTAGGTTTCTTCGATGGGTGATCTTGATAATGACCCCGGTCGGTTGGAGGGGCCTAAATCTGTTCGACTGTAGTGGGACAATTGGCATGTACATGCATAGTCTTGCATTTTGCACTGCTACGCTCAGCCACTGCATTCGAGGAACGGTCCAGCCAAAGGCATAATTCAGCCGTGAGGAGTGTTGCATTGCGTTGTCAACAGTACAGGATCTTCAAGAATAATTTAGAATACACACCGCTGCGTAATCAGTGGGAGGAAACTAGTGAACAGCCGAGTGAATTTTGAATAAATTTTTAAACGCCGTTGGTTGGGGAAAGCCGTCTTGACGCCTAGCACGAGCTGTGACACCAAGCTGTATGTGTGTGTGTGTGTGTGTTTTGGGGAGGGGGGATTCGTCACATCAGAATATCCCGTTTTTTTTTTTTATAAAGTTTCGCTCATCATTTTAAGGCTGTGCTCCGGTGTCCGTTTGACAGCGTTCCATCTGTTATGGCTTCTGTTATCAAGTTATCTCTCGTTCCTGTTGTCTCCCTCAGTGCTTCCAGTCGTCTGTCTCAGAGCTTCCGTTATATCAGTGTCTCAGTTATTCATATCAACTGTCTAATCTTGAAGACCCGCATGTCGCTTACAGCCCTTATCGTCTCCCTAAGGCTTTGCTATCTCTCCCTAAACGACCATCAACTCTGGAAGCATCTGGTGTCTCACTGTCTCTCTTGTATCTATTGCCGTTCATCATCTCTCTATCTCTGTATCAGTACCCCTCTGTCTCCCTTATCTTGACAAGTCTCATTCGCATTTCCAGGCGTCTCCTTATCTCTCTCTAAAATCCATTTTGTCTCTCTGGACTTCCGGGGGATTTCTCTAAGCCTCCGTCTCTCTTTTCAGACCCCCCGCAATCTCTCTGAGCTTCGTCTGTCTCTCAGCCTCGGTAAGGCAAGGCCCCCAGGAGATAGAATGGGTATCGGGTGTACCGTTCAGCCGGCATCAGATATATATATGACAAATGATATTAAACTTTTCTCCCGCCGCACAAAAAGCAAAAAGTTTTGAAGGAGAAAAGTAATCTTTGGAGGGTAGGCGTCTCCCGGCTGCTCTTGTTGCTAGGTGAAAGTTTGGGGTACAGGTGTGTCGCTTATGGGGGGGGGGGAAGTTTTAGGATACAGGTGTGTTGTTAGGGAGGAAGTTTGATGGTGTGCTTTAAGGCGTGTTGTCTCACAGAAATCTTTTTCCTCTCTTATCCTTTCCTTTAGTCTTCCTCTTATCTTCTTTTCCTTTCACCTCTTTCCTCTTTGGCCTTCCTTTCTCCCATTTTCTTCATATTCCCACTTTCTTTCTTATTTGTCTTCCTTTCATCCTCTCTTCTACTTCCTCCCGTTCTTTACTGCCACTCCTCTTCTTCCTAGTCAGTCTTCTTCCCATTCTTTCTCTTCTCCCTTCTCTCCCATTTCCCTTCCGCCGTACTTCTGTTTTCGCCCCATCGCTTATTGTCTCCCTCTCGTCTTCTTTTTCCCTCTGTATGCTATTCTGTATTCCAGTCCCTCACCTGGTCTTGCCCTCTTGTTTATTGCTCCTTCACTACGTTCCATCCTCCCTCCTTCCTCTTACCTCTTTACCTTTCTCTCTCACTCCTCTCCACTCCTCCCTCTGCCCTTAGGATAGGTGCCAGTACTTCACCCTAAACTCCCTCTGCAGGAATCACACTCACCCCCTGTATGTGGTTCCCAACAGGTGACTCTCCCAACCGAACGATGGACTCCCCCAGCAACGTAGGCACACAGTCTCCCCCTTACCCTACCCCTGGATCTGCAGTCGCCCCAGCACCAACCACACCTGCAGGATTTACTTATACTTTAAAGGTATGTAAGTGGATCAAATACTGTATCCAGGGGTCTTCTGTAAACTCCACTGTGGCATCTGTTGTCTCTTGAGGATCTGAGTTCTTTTTTTTTGCTTTGGGCATTAGAGTTATCCTAGGAGCCTCTCTGTGGCTCTGTGGTACTCTAAGCTCGTCCCAGTGCTGTAGGATCGGCCTCTCGCCCGTAGGACCTGGATGCTCTGTCCCTTGGCATCTGCTGTCACAACGGTGTACAATTCAGGATCAGTCGATACTGTCGTAGGATTTAGTGTTAGTCATGGATCTGGTGTCGTAAAGGATGTCCACGTTACTCTAGGATGTAAGGTTTTTATAGGGTGCACTGCTGCCGTGGGATACACTGCTGCTTCAGGATGGAGTGCTGTTATGGGATGTGCTACTCCTATAGGATGCACTGCTGTTATGGAATGCACTGGTATCTTAGGATGTTCTACTGTAGGATGCACTGTATTATAGATTTCCTACTACTACGGGATGCACTGCTAGTGTAGGATTCAATGCTGCTATAGGATACACAGCTGTTATAGGATGTGCTACTAGAGAATGCACCGCTGCTATAGAATGCAGAGTTGGTATGAGATGCACTACATTTACAGAACCTGCTATCTTTTCCAGATACAGAATACTGTCCCATTATGGTCCAACATGACTCTAGCATCCACCATCGTTGGAGGAGGGAGGAAGAGAAGGAGGTCTTCAGTACCTGCCAGGTTCTCAGAAGGAGGTCAGGTGGAGGCGACCCCTGGCGAGGGGTTGACATCAGCGTTCAGGCTTCTGAGGGCGATGCCGTGTGTTTGTTGGGCCTGTTGTGAGGTGCTTTTGCATGAAGTAGTTCGGTTGATTCCAAGCCACTCTTGCCATTCCCCAGTCGTCGTCTCGTTCTTTCAAGACCCCTTAACTTTCTGCATACGCCCGTGCGACCCTTGGGTGTGAATGCCTGGCCTTTGCCCTGATCGGTGAGGGGTCAGGTCATAGGCCGGGCAGTCACGGCACCGTCGTTCCGAACGCATTATCGAATACGAATCCTCACGGAACCACTGTCGGGGAACGGATTCAAACGTCTCCGTGTTCATAGGGTTGAAAACTTTGATTCAAAGGCTTAATGCTGTCAAAGGGTTCTTTCTGCCTCGCCTGTGTACCGTGCGTTATCGTGATCGCCCGGGGGGGGGGGTGGTTCGCCACGCCGGCGGTAATAACGTAACGAGAGAAGAAGTGATAATCGTGATAATTACCATCATGCTAACGATAATTGCAGCTGTGCCGAAGAGCCTAGTTAACCAATTATCGACACGAGAAAGTCATAAATCAAAAACTAATACGAAAGAAGAGAGATTTTACTTTCCATGGAGTCTCGACTTCACCGTTCGCTCGTAATGTGTAGGATTCTTCAGTGAATGGCATCACAGACCTGGAACCTCTTTTGAAGACCTTTCACCATGATTCTTTTTTTCTCCTTCGAATATACGCATTGACTCCCCTCAATAGGATCCTCGTCATCTGAATTTCAGTAGTCGGGTATGGATCAAGACCCCTCGCCGTGAGGGAGTGTAGTAGAATTTTCACTTCATTTTCTTAGTTTTCTGATTTATTTTTAATGTTTGGTACACGTGATGCTGTGGGTCGCCCGTCTGTGTGTGTGTGTGGTGAGGGAGGTGCTGTGGTGCAGAGAGGATTTCCTGTTACAAGTATGGCTTAGAAGGTGGTCCCTTCTCCCTCCCTCCCACGGCGCGTCTCCTTGGGGCCAGGAGATTCATCCTTTGGGCACGACGGCACGGCCCTTGGGCCTGGCGCTCAAGGGGCCCAGCGAGGTTTATTGAGATGTCGTGACACTTCACGCCTCATGGACATCCGAGTGGACGTCACGTTGCTCTGCCGGACATCATACCGCCGTGCGTGTTGCCCGTATTGTCGCCCACGCGTGTAAAACACGGTCAGGCTGTAAATATTAAAGCCATGTATACATATTGCGGGTGAGAGACGGTCCATCAAGTTTATCATCAGTGCCAAAAGTTTCGGTAGAGATTTCGATCGATGTTCCCGATAACGCTAGAAAAAAAAAAAAAAAAAAGGAAGAGGGAGGGGGGGAGCTAGTTTTTTTTTTCATATTTATTTCTAGTATTGACGGCCCCGTCCCTCGCTCCCTATCTGTCTCCATTCCCCTCCCCCCCCACCCATTTACCAGCGGGTAATCCGCGTTCGCTTTTATACTGATGAGGAACCTGAATGGAACCAAACACCGTGTGGTCCCCAAGCCCGCCGCACTCGGCTGGCTCGCCTCTTTTACCGCACCGTACTCCGGGGGAAGGTACAAGGGGTGGGGAAAGGGGCTGACCTTCATTACGGGAAAAATGTAGACTGTTGAATGTGGGAGGATGAGGAGTTTAGGTGGTCGGCGTAGGGACGTGTTAGATAACGTGCAGGTGTTCTGACTGTTGGATTATTGATTCCTTAAGTAGAATTTGAACGACTCTACGAGACAACAGTACGACCCCCGAACACGACGATACGGCCCATGAGCGCGACAGTGCCATCTGTGGGTACGATGGTCAGGTCTCTGACCTGACCGTAAAACGTCAGGTCATACACCGGGCTGCTGTACCCACGGTTCGCTCCATCGTGCTCAGGGGTCGTACCGCCGTCTTCTGGGGTCGTACCGTCATATTCAGCGGGCTATCAACAGGTGTCAGACTGATGCCAGTCCGCCAGGGAGTTGGTAAATTCGTGTATCGAACCTGACCATTTAACCCACAGGTCAGACATGAAGGATACTTGTTGTGTGCCATGGAGCACACAAAGGCGTCGTTAGAAGTAACGCTTTGTTAGAAAATTGGATAATCTTAAGGTGTAGGAATGTGTTCCCATCATGCAAGATAATACCCTTTTTTATCATCATTAAAGAAAACGTGACCTTTGCATTCGTATGGTAGAAATCGGGGGTTGGTGGTGTTGGGTCTCCTTCCTAAAGAGATTAACCTGGATGGGTCGGGAACGTGAGGCTTGCAAGTAATTTGGGTACAAACTTCTGCAAGCAGTTTTCTC
Source organism: Panulirus argus (assembly GCA_038088735.1). Taxonomy (NCBI): domain Eukaryota; kingdom Metazoa; phylum Arthropoda; class Malacostraca; order Decapoda; family Palinuridae; genus Panulirus; species Panulirus argus. The sequence continues at coordinate 11,699 of JAYMFT010409317.1, read as the reverse complement.
AAGTTTCTGTTCAGTAATTTCCCTCGTGTCTCTTGTCCACTGAACGGATTCTCTTCTTCGATTTATTTGTCGTGATTGTTTTTTTTTTTTTGTATGAATACAGATACAGCTGCAATTCTCCTCTCAGGTGTTGTATAAGTTTGTATAATGCACAGTAGAGACTTTATTTTTTTCTTATTATTTCGAACCACAAAGGTACGATGCTTGAGCAACGACGGTACGACCCCTGAACCACGACTCTGCAATGCTCGAGCAAGACCTGGAGGACCCTTACGGAGGACGGTACGACCTTTAGGAATGATGGTTCGATTCCTCTGGGTTCGGTTTGATTAGAAAAGAGCAACGGTATTCCACTTGCTTTAATAAGGATGTTACGTCTAGCGATTTGTTCTGAATTTATAGTCTAAAATCCCCTCATGCCATACATACACTTTGACTTGAAACTAAACAACACACATCGTCTTGGAACGTGACGTTGTTGCCTGCTGACAGAAGGGGCTGGGGTTAGACACTGACGTCTTTCTGTCTTGGTGTGGTTAGTGACAATTGCGTTAACCGAAGCATTTCTGGATCCCCTTGTGGCTGATCCACACACACACACACCCACACACCCACCCACACACACACACACACACACACACACACACACACACACACAAGGGATTACTACAAATCTAGATATAAATCCCTGGGAAGAAAAGTCGTAAAAAAAGGAAGAATCTCTAGACAGCTCTCGACAAATCCAAACACTAGACAGAAAACGCTTGAGGAGGGAGTGAGGCTGTGGTATACAGGGGACTGACTTCAACGACACAAGGACAGCATTAGAGAGAGGAGAGGAGAGAGGGAACGGCGTGTCTTGTGAGGCAGACGGATCGCCTGGTGTGTGTGTGTGTGAGTGTGTGTGTGTGTGTGTGTGTCTATGTCTGTGTGGGTGTCTGTGTCTGTGTGTGCTGGGGTGGTGGAAAGACGAGAGCTGTGGGGCTTCAGTGGCTTTTCCTCCCCGTAACTGACTGGAGGGTTTGTGGTCTGAAGGAATTTAGGGAAAGTTTAGACTTTGCACGTGAGAGTGATTTAGAGAATAAGTAAGTAGAGCCTTTTCTTTGATCGCGCTCTCTCTCTCTCTCTCTCTCTCTCTCTCTCTCTCTCTCTCTCTCTCTCTCTCTCTCTCATATTTAAGAGGACCTCCACAAGATTGCTCTCACGAAGACATCTTGTATTTCAGAAATACATAGAGACATTAAGACAGGTGGGGCACACAAGACATCTTATATCCTGAGGAACAGACAGACAGACGGAGAGGCTGTGGTTGGGAGCCCGGTGGTGCTTGTGCTGGAACCCACCCAATAACCTAAGGCAACGTTATCAGTCACAAATCAGATCCGTCAGTGACTCAGCGCATGGCAGTAGCCTTAACTGCAAATGTTTGCATGTTGGTGGTCAGGTACAGAGACGAGCTTTTTGACGTGCAGTGTTTTGAACTCTTTTTTTTTTTTATCTTATGACTGTGGTGAAAAGTTGTGGTGAGGACGACGGGCAGGGACAATAGAGGGAGCAAGACCAGACGCGGAGAGCCGGCAGTCGTCTCGCCACGTTTCCCAATCAATATTTTGCTATTTTGTATTCAATTATGTCCTTGGAAGTCTCCAGAAGTCTCGGGAGGGGAGTTGGGGAAGGGTTGCGGTGGGGGAGGGGGGAGGTAAGAGAAGTTGGGATAGGGGTAGGGGAGGATAATGAGAATGGGGTTGCTGGGGTGGATGTGGGGTGACTACGTACGGGGTTTATGAGGCGGATGGGGTTGAATGGGAGGGATAAAGGATGGAAGGGGGGGGGCGGAGTAGGGGCTACTAGGCTGGGTGGGTGGATGGATGAGTGATGGGGAGACGGGCGGGGGGAGTACCGAATGTGGGGAGACAGAAAGGAAAGGCACAGGGAGATGGCACGCAGCCGCCTTTCTGTCTCCCCATCACACACAATATGTGACCATCCTCTCCCTTTGCTGTAGCACTGGCTCTTTATAGACACTATATTCCCCACTCTAGTCTCCCACCACTTAAGGGCGAAAAGCAGCATCAGTGTCCACCAGTTTCCAGACGTACCGGTAAAGTGGAGGGGGAGCAACGCCGACAGGAACACGAGGTCTGAAGGGAACTGAAACTTCCTCAGCTGTGCTGGTGCAAGACATTATTATTTCCGGTCCGTATGCAAATTGCCCCGAGAAATTTACTTAGGTCGCGCGTGCATTTGAATGGGCCGGTCCCAGGGACCTTATCTAATTCACCTGGTAGATCTAAATTGCCGGGGAGTACAAGTGCTCCGCTGTCAACCTTTCGAATTACGAGAAGATGGTTCGTCTTTCTGTTTTCCTTATTTCTGTACTCAAGATGATTTTTCTTCTCTCCTCCCGGAGATGATGTTATTGTTTTATAACAACTTGAGAAGTTGTGTCTTTAAGTAGAGGACGTCACTTATAGAGAGAAGCATTGTGGGGTGAAGAGAGTCTTAAGTAATGAATCGGATCCTAAAGTAGAGCGTTATGTAGTGAAAAGTGCCAGAAGTAGAGAATTAAATACTATTGTTTTACCTTCTCTTGCTCAACCCCACAAATTGAAGTAGAGAATACGCATGTAATTCAACAGATTAACAACCGTCATGAGGATGAGATTGTAGTTATTTTTGTATCTGATGTTGTATGAGTAGAGCAGGCAGGATGATTGTGAGTGGTTAAGGAGGCACATGAGGAGCAGAGAGGCATGAGGGAACGTACTGGTGAGAGGCGTGGGGTGGAAGAGGCTGTTGGTGCCGAGGCTTCATGAGAGAGCATGTTCGTGAAGGTCATGAGGGAGTATATGCCCATGAGGAAGGGTCATGAGGGTGGCGGTACCTCTGTGTGGAGTGAGCGAGAGAGAGATGCATTTTATGATAATCTCATCATTATTCTCAGCACCGAACTCGACACACGTCTCTCTCTCTCTCTCTCTCTCTCTCTGCCACGGTGGAGTGAGCCATTACCCGCGTCTCCAGCGCCCTGGCTCTCACGTCTCACGTCCTCTGTAACAGCACTCCTCTCGTACGCTTGACTCAGGTCCCCTCTTTTTGTCATCGTGGGACCAGACGCGTGTATCCCTCTTCTCTCAGACACCACCATCGGCTCTCTTTTAAACCTTGCCTCTCTCCATTCTTACCCTTTTATACAAGTATTCCAGAGACCACTCTCAGCCCTCCCGTTCCTTCTGCCCTCCTTCCGCTCCCTAGTCTTGGTGTCCTCTCCCTCAGCGTCCTGCTAAGGACCTTTACAAACCCCTTCCGTGAAGTCATTAAAATCCGAGGAGGACATCATTGCCATCTTCAACCCCCCTTTCCTCAACCCTAAAGCACTTAGTTACTCCTCGGGTTATCCGAGCACTTGCCCTCCTCTCTTTGTCGAGACGATTGGTTGCCCCCAGCGCCAACTTCCCTGCAGGGTCCCTACGTCCCCTTGAACACGATTTTATCACCTGTGGTTATCATGGCCTGGCATTTGACCTGATTCTTGTAAGTGTCGCATCAGAGCCGGGCCTTCATGCTCAAGAGTCGTGCAGTCGTGCTCAAGGATCGCATCGTCGCGTTTAAGGGTCGTGCCGTCGTGTGAAACGGGTTGGATATTCACTCCATCGAGCAAGTCAGTTTTGACATGTCTTTCGTATACTGTTCTTCCCAAGGCCGTGCATTGTGTATATACAATATTTAAAAGTTATCTGGCGTGTCAGGAGTAATTCTTATGGTACATAACTGGCCCTTACAACCCTTTCCCCACAGTAAATCCATTCTCCTCACTTCTAATTTCACTTAATAATTCATGCAGGCACTGCACTGCCTGGCACCCCTCGCCCTGTGCTTGGCAAGGTAATACCCCTGTAGCTTTTACATTAATCTGTTCTACCTGGAGTTACCCCAGGCACCATACACTATAATTTTCTATTTCATCACCTTAATCGTCCCTTAACATCCAGTCTCCGTCTAGGGTCCTTATAGGTATTAAGTTTACAGTCCCTGGACCATTCTGTAACTCATCAGGCGCCCCTCGTATCTCCTTCACGTATCTCCTCCATTTCGCTACTCCCTCCCGGCCATTTGATATAGCAGCAGTACAAATCATAGATCTACGGCGAGGAAGTTTGTTTGCCAGTTGTTCACAAGTCGTTAAGTAACTCTCTTTGCGACCATCTTTTGTGTATCCTCTGCTGTTTCTGGACGTGTCTCTCTCCTCTTCGTCGCCTCCTCGCCCCAATTAAACACTAACGTCTCGCCGTAACGACAAAGCTTAAGTACGCGTCTTTGTTTCCTCATAATTACCTCCTTTGCATCATCATCATCATTCCGTCCGGTTGTTCCTTTCATTCCGCCGGCATAACTCCCCCCCAGCTGCGTCCACAGCACCGAACCTCAACTTCCCGGGAACACGAAGCAATGCAGACGTCTGTAAACAGCGGCGGGACAAAAGAGGGAGGCAGGAGAGAGAGACACCAGACACTTGGACGGCATTCGTGTTAGAGAGAGAGAGAGAGAGAGAGAGAGATGATTTTTAAGGAGAAATAGCTGGAGACTTCATGGCGACGGAGGCTCTGAGCGCTTGTCGCTGGACACCTCCTCATCCGCTCAACTATCTTGCACTTATTTTCCTGACACTTAGCGCCTCTTGCTTGCAGACCCTTCATACTCGCACCCCTTAACCTTTAACTTTTTAACAACAACTTTTAAAATTGCTCATTTTCTTCTGCAACCCCTCCGGCGGATCTTCACTCCACTGGAGTCTCATTCACATTATCTTTTTTTTCATCTAGACGTCGTTTACTGAACGAACCTGAAATACGTCGTATTTTCCATCGGCGGTGGACTACGTCAGTGCACGCGGGTCGTCACAATTCCCAAGGAAGGTATGAATGATATGCAAATCGTGTGTTTCACATTTCCAGCCTGTCCAGTTATTCTCCAGTTTTATGCCACGCCCCCTGACCTCCCCACAACATTGCCCCGCCTCCCCCCCTGCCACCATCACTCACTCCCCAGCCTACACGCTGACGTCACCCCGGCTGTGGAGCCCGACTGAGCCTGTCGCTGTCTCCTGCAGCTGCTGTTACAGGTGTTCTGGTCAGGTGCTTAATCGTCTGTCCGCTGGCCTCAACAGCACCGCCAACCTGGCCCCTTTCACAAAGGCACTCCTCCGTGTCCAGTCTGGCCGCCACCGTAACCCGTGAGCATTTGACTGGACCTCGTCGGGTCACAGGCAAGGTCATCATCATCATCGTATTCGGGTCGTACCTTCAGGCTCAGAGGTCGTGCCGTCGCCCGTGCCAAAAGGGGTCGAACCCCGGCTTCCACTTGCCTTACCGCGCTGCCCTCAAACGATTCTCAAAAGACCCTTCTGCCCTGCGCTCGCGTTAAAGCTACGTATTCTAGGTGCACCTGCGTCATATAACGCTTGCTTACGTAAACTCCCTAATGAGTTTTCCATCTTTTTTTTTTTTCCCCCTCCCAGTGTGAGGACCCCACCCCACCCTCTCGCGAGGCAGCTGGCAACCCCACCCCCTCCCCACCATTTGCGAGAATTTAATGGGATATTACACGGGAGACAAGAACACACGGCCGTTACAACAGGTGCAGGTGAAGGCGAAAAAACCGACCGTGTTTATCGATGCCGTAAGGGTCATTCTCACCCTGACGAACGCAAGGTGGTCTTTGCCTTTAATGGCCCAGGTGCTGTTTTCCCTCACTCATTGTTCAGTACAAATGATAAAGATCTGTTGGCATTGTTGGGGTGTATCTGTGTATATCTTTCTCCCCGGGAGAGGCACAATAGACGTTATCTCCCAGTGTCTGAATGAACGCTATTGTTGTACGCACTTATTTTATGCATAATTGTACGTATATTTTTACGCTTCCATCTCTCGTGTTGTGAGATCCCTGGCATTTGATCAGCCGCATCGGTAACTGATCGTTGCAGAGATTCACTTTAACCCCATGAGCACGACGGGACGACCTGTAGCGTGACCTCTGACCTGACCCTTAAGTTTCGGGTCGAGAGGTCACGTCCATTCGTGCTCTCGGGTCGTACCGTGCTCAAGCGTGCCACCGTTGTACTCAAGGAACACCGTTTCTGTTGGGGTAATTTGTAGTTCCGGGCCTCACCCACATTGCAATGTTGTGATGCACCTGTCAGTAACTGTGATGGTCTGTCCTTTCATTGCTATTCACATTTCGTGCGATTGGGTTCTCAATCCTATATCAGTTTCGACTGAAGTGTGATGAAACCATACACGTGTAGACAGAGTCGTGCATATTTACGTAAGTAAATGTCACTGAACGTTCGGGATGCACCGTGGTCCTGGGTCCTGGTCATTCACGGTCATCGTTTTTCTACCCTGCTTGGGGGAATTTGCCGTAGAGGCGCCATCCTAATCAGGAACCCTTCGGAGAATCTTATTTTTTTTTTCGTGGCATGATCTCTCGTGGGCCCTCCTCCCTCCACGCTGCGTGGGATGGCGAGCCTCCCCTGGGATGCCTAACGTGGGAGGGAGCAGGCAGCCTAGCACGGCCCACACACACACTGCACTCAAGAACGCCCACACAGCGCCACCGCTGTGGATCCCCCGTGCCCGTGTAACGTGGGGGAGAGCATACAGCCTCCCCCCTGACGATGTGACTTCCCCCCCCCCTCCCCTCTGGTCCCCACAACATTATCATTTAAATTAGTTACAGGGTTGTTTATGCGTCCTTGAAACAAGGTGATATTAAGGCCGTTATCACAACCCCCCCAATTCTCGCCTGCTTTACTAGCCAAGAGGTCGTTAAGAGAGGAGTGTTGTTATATACCCGTTCGCCTGATGTAGCGGTAATCTGTTGCCGTTCTTTGTTTGTCGGCTTTAAAGTGCCGTGAGGAACCGTGGCATCAATACGGTGGACTGGTCAGCCCCAGGGTACAGGATTTTGTTTTCTATTTTTTGGGGGAGGTGTTCTCCCCGCAGCGCATTATCTTTTAAGCCGTTCCGACAACGCAACAACGCCCGTGAGATATTCCCAACACAAATCGTAGACCACTTTTACAACGCAGTAACTGCCGGGCCGCCCCTCCATCACGGTAACTGCCGGGGCCATCTCCGCCAGACAGGAACTGCAGGTTTTGCCCGAGAACGCATCAGTTTAGCGGTGGCGGTGGCTCCCTGGAAAAAAAAAAAAGAAGCAGATGGCGAGGGGGCTGGGCTGTCCATACAACAATACCGGTGCTGATGACCTGCCTAACCAACACATCAGTCGTGGGGCTTCTCCCCAGGAACAAAGCGATTTTTGGGGGCATCCCACATAACACTATGACGAATGCCTTGCTTGCTGTCCCTATTCCGCTATACGTCTCTTGGGCCGCCCCTGCAACTGGGCAAATTCTGGGCCGCCCTAGTAACACACAAAGTTTTAATTGGTCCCTGCTACTCAGCAGCTGGCGGGTGACCTCCCCCCCCCCCCCTCTCCCTCCCTGCAACATAGTAACTAGCGAACAAAGCTCACAACATAGGAGCTGCCTGGGGGGGGGGGGGTTAACCCGGCAACACAGCCACGGTGGAAGCAGCCACCGTGCAAAACGCCAACTTTAAGCTGGCCCGGCAACTGATGAGCAGTCCCCCCCCCCCCCACTTCGCAGCACATCCCTTAAGCCGCCTCAGCAACACAAACTTTTGAGACGCCGCAGCAATACACGGAACGTGCGCCGGGCCGACCCCGCAACGCAACATCTGCACGGCCTACGGCCGTGCAGGTGTTCATTTTCAGGCTGTCGAGGAGGAGGGAGGCACATGTGGGAGGGGGGGGGGAATGGCAGAAAAATGGTAATGTAAGCGTGAGTGTTATTACCTTTGTTGGAGTTGAGGGGGGGGGCGGGTTTTAAGGCGGCAGTGGCCGTCAGGGAAGATGAGATTAAGAAGGATACTTACTTACCTGGGGACGCGAGCACAGGACACGAGAAGGCGTCGTTGAGGATTGAAGATATCAGGGAAGGAAGGAAGGGGGGAGGGGGGGAGGGCGAAGGAGATGGCGCGGATAAACAGAAATGTTGTCCTTCCAAAAACAGGACATCCTAGAAGAGAAGAGACGTGGAGGGAGTCAGTCCCGTCCCGTGACGCCATCGTGTCTTTGAGGTGGAAGAAGTAGGGTATGGTAAGGGGGGAGAGGGGGGGGGGAGACTCCGCACAACACGCCGCTTTAAAGGGGGAAAACAAGACCCGCCCGCCTTATCAACCAGGTAAGCCGCAGAAACAGTTAAGTGAATTAGTACCAACTTCTCTCAAGTTCTCCCCCCCCCCATCCCCCATCCCCCCTCCCCCCCTCCCCCCGGTGCCGAGCGTGGGAGCTGCCGGAGGCGCGATAATCTCGGCGAAGAAAAACCTCTTTGCTCCCCTTCGTCGTCCGACAGGCAAGTTAACGTATCGCCCCCCTCCCCCCGCCGCCCATCTGGTGGTTGTCGCCTCCTTCGGGAGAATTATGCCCCAGTTTAGGCCGTTCTTCTCGCTGTCGAGTGTGGGAATAATGCGACTCTATGCCTAAGAATTATTTATCGGTGAATGTTTTGTTCTACGGTCCAGGAGTGTTGCCGATTGATTATAATGTGTGTGTGTGTGTGTGTGTGTTGGTGAGACCTGTATCTGACACCCATTGTGAAATTGAACTTGTTTGGTTGGCTGGCTGGCTGTTTGGGATTTAGGCCTATTACCCAGCCAGCCAGGGTCATTAAGGCCGCCAACGACAAGCTACGTAAGAACAACAACCGAGAGAACCGTAACGCCGACTTCTGGTGTTTATCTGTCCAGCATTGTTGTAAAGCCACCAGTCAACTATCTGTATTGCCCCGGGATAAGCCTCATTCATGTCCAGTCCGTCTCTCAACGTTTTACATTCATTTACAAATATGTCTCTCCATGATTTGATTTTTCAAGCTGATGACAAATTAGCACTTGCAATGGAGAATATGACTTGGGGGAATTTCAGTAAAATGAAAAGATATGAAAAGGGAACTTTAACAAGCAGTTCTGTTTCATTTGAGAGAGAGAGAGAGAGAGAGAGAGAGAGAGAAGCCAGTGTTGTTAATCTACTGGTTCAAATGCATGACGGTGGGCGCGCCAACCAGCCACTCGAGTGTCCCGCGCTGTGGCCAACATTCGATTGGAATTATACTGTTGGAGTGACTGTACAGTTACTTTTAATCGCACTGCATACAGTGCAGGGTCTGAGTAGACACTGAGCCAGTCACTGAAGAACAAGAGAAGTGTGGTTACGATTTAACCGGTAACGGACCTGCGTATTGCCTTCATATGCACTACAAACACATGCATACAACTATATATATATATATATATATACTGAAATACCTGTATGTTTTGGTTGAGAAAGAGCCAATAAGAGAGAGAACTTGGTGGTGACGGAGCACTTGCCCAACAAGACAGACAGAGCGAGAAATACATTAAGCTGTCACACTCGCCAGCCAGAAGCGGCGTCTCTCTGCCCGTCCGATGAGACAGTGGGTAACCATGCGAGTTTTATCTGTCTCTAGGTAATGGTCTAGAAGTCCAGGAGCCAACTTAGAGTCACCAGGCACCAGGCAAGAGGCCTTACCTTAAACATATCCGGGTTTTGTTATTACAAGCACCATAGGGTCCGTTGGTGAGTTGGGCTGAAGGCCCATCGACTGCCCGGGGTCATTCAGGCCGCAAACACTAAGGTATTGTTATAGTCACAGGTCGAATTCCCTTAAACATCTTGTTCATGTTTTTAGGGATGATATAAAGGCAAACCCGCCTTCAAAGTCCACAAGGCCCGTTTCATAAACCTCACGGGACACGCTATAGGTGTACTGCTCAGAACTCTGCGGACATAGCAAGTCATCTTTCAGTTGCTCCCACCATTGCATGCGACTGTTCTCGGTTTCTTGATATTAGAAGAAAATATTTTAGGCCGTAATCAGAGCTGACTCCATCTTAGGTTAAGTTCATGAGTGCCTTGTGTTGTGATCGTCATCAAAACCACGCGTCAGGGACAGCGGGAGGCGTGTGCGGGCGGGTAGAGGCAGCGGGTGGCATTACAGGAGGCGAGGGCGACGTATAGATCTAAAGTGGCGGGTGTGAACGTGTGATGCAGACCCGCGTGTTGGAGATGCTGGATTTCACGTGGGAGTGAGTGTAACTCTGAAGTATGTGTGTGTGTGGGGGGGGGGATAGGGGCGTATGTTAGTGTGGACGTGGCTTGTGCGTGGGAGGGACGGCGTCGGTGGCGTGGAAGAGACGGCGTGGGTGGCGTGGGAGGCTTTGTATCGACAGGCGTGGGTTGGTAGCATACACTGAGCCGGACTCTGTTGGCACCTGTCCCTCCGAATTCGTATAACAACACATGACAAAAGACTTGCATCTCACAAACTCCCCATCGTGTACACCCACCGACAAAGACATGGTTTAGAGACGAGGTTCCGAGAGGGGGCAACACGCGAATTCAGAACTCTCCCGGTAACTCACAGCGAGTAACCAGACACACTCCGAATATATACGGACCAGTGTGGGAGCGTACCTGCTTCCCGGCAGAGTCAGACCAATCTCTTCGTATTTTTCACAAAACTGGTAGTCGGTCAACTGGGTGTCGGGATCCGCTCGAGGCGAGTTTGGATGAATATTAATATTTTCATAAGGTTGGAAATTGGGTTAGGTAAGGGGTTAAACTCTCCTCGATTAGGACCGGTAAAGATTTTGTTCCCTCGTGAATTAGAATTGCCTGGGAGGCGTACCTCGCGTAGTAGTTACACGAGTCCAGAGCAACGGACATCTTACGACCCTCCTGCGCGAAAGTTTTGGATGTTAATTAGGGAATTAGGGTCGAGTCTAATCTGGGGTGGAATTAGGACATAGATAAGTCTAACGAGTACAGGAGGAAGGTAAGTGTTGATAAACTCTTAAGGACGGTGCAGTTAGGGTGGGCATTGTATTTACTTTGGGTGGGTGAGTTAGATTAGGATGGATGCAGTTTGTACACGGCCGTAGCACGGCTGCTAAAGGGAAGAGAGAGAGAGAGAGAGAGAGAGAGAGAGAGAGAGAGAAGGTGGGTGTGGTTATGAACATACCGCTGGAGAATTACGTAGGTCATCAAACTGATCTCCTGACGAAGGTAATGGTGCGAGAACAGAAGTTTGGAGGGAAATACAGATTCGGCGGGAATGATTGTTGACCGAGTGTAGTTTGAGTAGGTATGGGAGATCAGTCTTGTGAGCACAGCGGTTCGACCCTTGAATACGACGGTGCGACCCCTGCACACGACGGTACGACCACTGAATGCGACGGTACAACCCTTAGGAACAATGGCCTGGCCTTTAGAGTTTCCTGAGATAGGTTTAAGGCGGATGGAATTGGCCTTTGCAGTCAACTCAATCAGCATTGCGCCGTAGAGAAAGAGAGCAGACCTCGCTATCATTCCAATTAGGGTGAGGATTAGTCTCCATGATTAAGAGTTCGGCCCCTACGTACGCACTGCTAATGCCACAATTAGATCTGTGGCACTAATTTCTCTATAGTTTCAGCAATATTATTTTTTACTAGGTTCTTAAAAGAGTTATGAACAATCCACACACACACACACACACACACACACACATATATATATATATATATATATATATATATATATATATATATATA
>JAYMFT010409306.1:0-18356 GCA_038088735.1 Panulirus argus | reverse complement strand
GTCCACTCCCAGATATCTAAAACACTTCACTTCCTCCAATTTTTCCCCATTCAAACTCACTCCCCAACTAACTTGTCACTCAACCCTGCTGAACCAAATAATCTTGATCTTATTCACGTTTACTTTCAACTTTCTCCTTTCACACACTTTTCCAAACTGAGACCCGAACTTCTGCAGTTCTTCACTCAAATCAGCCACCAGTGCTGTATCATCAGCAAACAGCAACTAATACCACAGTAGGTTATTTCATAAAGTGTCACATGAAGAACTTATATGAATGTAGTCAATGCTAGCATATCAATGGCATCTTCAAAGAGCAGAGTGAATCACCAACCAGCTATCATAACTGTCGGCTCAATGATGGGTCAGCAGCAAGCATTTTAGGTATGATTCCACGTTTCAATTTGCACAAAATGAAGGTGCTTCTCTTTTAGATGATCATCAATTTCATCATGTATATATACACATGTTACATCTAGACAAGAGCAAACTTGGTCTTCTATCTACATCAATCCAACAATGTAAATGAGTAACATGATAATGTAAATGTGTACCATAATACAGACTAACACCAACATTGGATACATATACAGGACAACTATGATTAACAGATAGGCATCCCAACCATGACCCACTGAATCATGGGATATGTAATTAAAAGCCCCAAAGTTGACTCCTGGCAGCAAAACACATGAAACATTCTTAAACAGGCAGATGCTCAAAATATGAGTCATGCACTTGTCATCATTCCTCCATTTAATCTTGTTAACAGCTCAAGGATTTCACATAAACACACTTGAACTGATTGTTGTTAATGCATTATCTATGCCTAAATAGCAAGCTGTAAATAATCAAATTAATTCACTTGCACCAGTATGTCAGAGAGCTTGAAATTCATAACTTTTAGCAAAACTGTAGTGCTAGTTGAACCATTTAGTTTCACCACAAATCCAGTATACCTTAGCTGGTGTGCTAAATTGTTTCAACTGATCTAGATGCACTATCTCGGATAAACTTTGTACTTAACAGAAAGCTGATTCACTCACTTCTCAGTCCTCATATTGTTATATGGGATTTGTCTGGAGATTTTGCTTTTGTCAGCTGGAGAATCAGGCAAAAAAGTGGTTTTACAGGAATTTCTTTCAATATTCACTTGAAAATTAATTTGCAGACTTCAAATATCTTTTGTTACAGTAAAGAGTCTGAGCAACCAGGTTTACAGGAATGAATTGGTTAAGACTATACTCATCTCTCAGTTTCATTCTAAACAATAAGAAGCCACCACTCATTTGCCCCCTTAACAGCCTCAATAGGCGATGATCTTAAAAATCATCTGATAAGCATGAACTGATAAATTTGCTCTCTTCTGGGCAGTGAAGGTTTGCTGCTGTTCAGTTACTTTTAGCACTGGAGTCACTAAAACTGATTACATGGAAATTTTCTTTCTAGTGTATCATCCAACAAACACCTAAAGAGGGTTATGAGCATCACTGTCTCTGCTGTCAAGCTCAGAAAATTATCAAATGAAGGGCAGATTGTGTAAAAATTCTAAGAAATTAATTACAAACGCAGTTTAGAGACATTAGAAAAACAAAAATAACCTCCATGATGCTTTCTCCTTTTTATACTTAATAAATAAAAAGCCCTTCAGGTGAAAATTCTATCTGAAAACATAAATGAAGTTTTAACATTTGCCTTTTTGTATAGTTTTAATGGAAGTGTAAGGAGAGTTTCATTCCATTCTTGGTAACATTCTTTGAAACAAGAAGCCTGCAATGGGAGGTCAATATTTTGAAAAGCCTAAAACCTAACAAAGCCTTTAATTTTGGAGGTCCATAGCATAATATAAGCTTGTATAGAAAGTAACAGAGGTATGGGAGAAGAAGATGTGAGAAAAGAAGGATGATTGGACACAACAAAACAAATGACATGAAAACTTTGTGACAAATCAACATGACTACATGAACAGAAAAGACAGTAAAACAAAATAAGCAACACTAAGTCAGGCAGACATAATATCACACAGTTAAGTGTATTATGTACCTACTCATACACTGTATAACATGACACTGTGCAAAACACCTAGTAAACCACAAAGAGCCTGGCACACTGGACATGAGAAAGTAATTCAAATAGGCATACACTGGTAATGTATTAATTACTGACAATTACACCCTCTTTTCACATATTCAAGAAAAGCATCAACAGCCAACCAAACTGCTGATAATAGCAAAAACTGCCAACAGTCTAGGGTACTATAGTACTATAAACATTTATACATTATTCAAGTCAACATTATAACATGACATACAAGACTGTATACTACACAGACACTCATACTCAGCACAGCAAAGCCTCCAGTTCAGAAAGGAACTTTTCCACGCGGTACATCTTGAACTACATATGAGGTACAGGGTAATGATACCGAGCTTACAGTTTTAGATTTGCCCTAAGAATAATCTTTTGTGTACCAAATATCTTTTAATTACAAAATACAACATTAAACTAGCTGTTTGTGAAAATACATTCAAAATCTGTGGGCTCAAATGATTTTTTATTCAAAAATACTCATTCAAATCATATGAAAAAATGAAAAACATCATAAAATCCAGTCATGTGTCCTGGATTAAAGGAGATACACCATATTATCCTTTATAAATCAGTAAAGTGTTTCAGTGGTATAATATTTAGCATATTTCACTATAATCATAGTTCTTAACTGTTACTCACATCACTACAATTGTAACTCAATCTGCCAGCATGACCAAGTATAGGCATTATCACACATTAATACTAGTCACCTACTATCACTGCATTACTGAGTACTACAGTCATAAAACAGTACTACAATCATAGAACAATCATACACTATTCTCATTATTAAAGCTAAATACTAAATTTACAGTTTTTAAAGTAAATAGTCTAATAAAGTCTTGAAAATGTAGGAGTAAAGGCAAGAAGGTAGTTTTAGTCAAAAGATTTTTTTTTTGTGCCCTGTCAAGAACGAGCTGCAAGTGTATTAGCTTGAAAAACCTGCCAGAATATAAAACTGGACTTTGTGACAAAACAAATCCACAAAGCATAAAAAAATGCCTACCAAAGCATCCCATAACTAGGAAGTTTACACAATGCAGATAAATCTCTCATAGTTCCCAAAGTTTCCAACGAATTGTCATGCCTCCACGTAAGACTACTACTTCATCATAGGATACACTTCATGTCCCAAACAAAGCAATCACTAAAGGAGTGTATGATGTCACTGTGTACCAATAGCTTAAGTTGTAGATCCAAATCTTGATTCTAAATCATCTTTCTGAATGTGACAAGTATCTTATGAGTGCAAAAGCTTTAATACATGGCACAAATCAGTTATCATAAAGAAATGAGAGTCACTTACTTAATCTTTGTCCAAACAGAATTCCCTCCAAATAATAAATAGGACAGTCATTCATAATTTGGACATACACCTAGAAGAGAAGTGTTACCAAAGTTTGGCTGCCCAAGGTTGCAATGTGAAGAAAAAGTTACTTTTGGCAAAGCTGTATCATTGTCAGTTGATGGAGGAAAGTGCAGTCGTGTCAAAGAACCTATCACTTCAAAAGAGGCCATCTTGTCTCTGCTTCTGAGTGTAGCACAGCAGGAACCAATGGAAAATGGGTCCTGGGCAACACCAGTACCCTTTCAGAAAGAGGTCCTGGGGTAATTATTAATGAACGAGTCTAGAAGCCATAGTAACAGCAGTAAGTGGATGTAGAATCCTCTTACACACCTTTGTTGCTGACCAATCCTAACCTCTCAACTGAATATCTAACTGAAATACTTAAAAACTGCTGAAAGTTATTTCATTCTGGGTTGCAGTAAAATAAAGCTGTGTAAATGCATGAAAGCTCCCTCACCACTCATGAATAAGAGGTGAAATAAAAGTTAGGAAACATAAGAAAACAAATACAAAATAAAGACAAAGTGAGAAAATGCCAAAATTCTAAGGACCTTCCGAGTTTGAGAATACATAGCATACCATCGATGGTGTTGCAGAGTAAATGTGATCTAAAATAAAAGACTGTCAGTAGGAAACTGGACAGAGCTTTATATTATCCCATTGTTGTGCTTTTATAGGTGACAAATTATAAAACACAAATGTTAAAGAGAGTTTCATTCCAATTACAGGAGAAAATAATGCCAAGCACAGTGAAATTCATAAAACCTATACTGTTAAAGACAAGGCCAAACTTTCTCTTGCCTAGACTGCTTGCAAATCAACCACTTTACAAGATTGGAGCACTGATAACTGAAAAAGGGATTTGAAACAAAATAGTAAACCATATAACAATAATGTCATACAACCTAATACCAAGAAGATACCAATCCCCCAGAAACCTGGAACAAAGATAGGGTGCATGCACTCACATCTATTCTCCAGGTGTCATGTTATGCACCAAAACCACAGCTCCCTATCAACAACAGCTTTAAGCTATCCGGATTATCATCAAATTCCCTTCATAAATTAGTTTCAAAGAATGATGACAAACCTACAAAATCTATATGGAACTGGTAAAGCTGTCTTGTCCTCTAAAAGTTCCTTACACATTGCCTCTCAAATGAATCAGTATAAAAATCTAATACCTTACTCACAATTAAGACAACCATTAATTCTTCATTCCAATCTGATACTTAGTTCATACAAGTTTGTATTTCCCATGTAACATTGTAATATCAGGAACAGATGAAGAATGGCTTCATTTTTTCTCATCCATTCTCTGGCTGTCTTACATAATGTTTACTGTCAAAATCCATGTCCCACTGACCTTTCCAAAGTATTCCTGATCACTTCAAATGTCATGGTTCAACTCAATGACAGCATATTACATCCTATATACAACATCACTCAAATCAGCTCTATCCCATGCATGTCTCTCGTGCATGTTTAGGCCCCTACAACTCATAGCCTCTTCCTACCCTTTGCTCCCTTTCCTTTTGACATGTATACATACATACATACATCTTTGTCAGTCTCTCTTCACCCATCCTGACCAACTGCCCAAACCATTTCAGCACGCCCTGTTCAGCTCTCTCAACCGCATTCTGCCTACTATTACTCTTCTTGCTCATGTTGTCTTTTCTTACTCAATTACTCCTCTTACACCTCAAGCATTACATTTCAAACACATTCACCATCTTCCATTTTTCTGCACTTTGGGACAAAAATGTGCACCTCTACAGCACCACTTGTACTACTATACCATGTGCACCTCTACAGCACCACTGGTACTACTATACCACAAAAGATGCCCAATTTTGACCGCATAGACAATAACTATGCTATCAATGCACTTTTCAAAGCACCCAGGAACTTAAGCTTAGCCCCTTCATCCACCCTATGTTTTGTCTCAGCTCCTATAGTTTTATCTAATACTATGTCTACTCCCAGGTAGTTAAAACACTCCACTTCCTCCAGGTTCTTCATTTCAAACTTGCACTAAAACCAACCTATCTTATCCCCCTGGTAAACCTCTTAACCTTAATTTCAAGCTTGTTAACTCTCTACTTCCTCCCTTCACATGCTCTTACAAATTCAGATCCCAGCTTCTGTAGTTTCTCACTTGAGTTTGCCACTAGAGTAATGTCATCCCCTTACCTCCCCACCTCCAGCAAACTATAGACCTGCCCTCTTTTAAGATCCTCACATTTTCCTTCATCGACCTGTCCAAAATCAGATTAACTAACCCTTTTTGTGCAGAAAGCAGACATACCTGCTTTGATATTCACAGCCATCAATTGTGGAAAGCAGGTTTACCTCATGGTTGCATGAAAACTTTTCCTTCTGCTGCTACATGTATGAATACTCTCCACCCTTAAAAAGCCTCACCACTTTTCCATGTACACCATCATCAGCAAGCAACACTGCAACCAGAGGTGTTTAAGTATGCTCAGCTGTTTGATCACGAAGTAAGCATGTCCATGTTTTGAGTCCATTCTCATTAAAATATTATTGTTTTTGCATGTTACATCTTATACATCTGTATCTATCAATACAGAACCTAGTAGATGATATATAATAAAGGTTTTGTAATGAGGTGATAAAATGAATGTCAGAATTCTTAATTTTTCACCCTTTTTTCTGTTCATTCATGTGTGTGTGAGTGTGATGTTTCAGCTTGATTTCTTCTTTTCCTTTGGCAAGTTACAGAGGCTTTAATATCCTGCAATATTCATAGGCATGTTATATATCCTTTTACAGGCATATATAGGCCATATTTTGGAGGGTTGCCTTCTGGAAGCAGCACAGCATGCAGCATTAAAATACACTCCATCAACTGACTGATTACACAGCGAGTAGCTATTGAACTTTTTTAAATCTTGTGCTTTGAGCATGACATCAAGATACTAGTCAACGATCTATTAACAGCTATGTACATACAGTTTTTTATATTACATTTTATGCTGATTTACATTACATGTTAAGGAATATATTGCTTCATGTCTGTTTATGATTTCCTAAATTGCATGAGGAGGAAGGCTGGAACTATTGCAGATATTGAAGCCATTTTTGTAGGATCTGAGAGGAGCGAGTCAGTCTGGGGATATCAATGATAATAATGCCTCAAATACAATTGTGTGTGATGAGGATGTGGAAACATTAGTCCCATTTTCATCAATCAGCTTAGCTACACCAGTGTCTGTATGAAAATGGCATAGGAATGATAATGTCCATGGCCAGAACCTTACAAATTTAGTTTGTAACACATTTATGTAGCTGAGAATATCAGATTTTAGATTTTGGATATTTGCCATATTTTTCATTAAATTTAGATGTAAATAATTCATAATGTACATTATGCAGTATTAAGTAACAACTATCATAATTTACACTGAAATTATGCTTGCAAATAAAAACCCATGGCAAAATAAATTCATTTTTCACTAGACGTGTCATTTTTCCAAGAACATCGTTCACTTCTTATTTTGGGAATGTTATCATATGATGCATAAAGGTATTCGAATCTTTATTTTCTATAAAAAAAAGATATGATTTTTACTGTGTACTATGTACTAACTTACTTGGGTCAGCGAATGTGCCACTTGTGAGAGAACAGTTTTTCATATATCTTCAGAAGTTTTTATTCAGGTCATTTTTGTCTGGTTGGGTTGGATTTTAATAAATTTTAGTGCCAGATCTAAAAAATGCTTCCTTCTGTTATTGGTAAATAACAGAATTGGTAAAAGTAACAAATTTTATTTTTCTGGTGGATAACTGGCACTTTCTTTGTACCAGCCTGATACTTAATTAAGCAACAAAAGGGTTAACAGCCATGGTGACATGCTGCTTAGAGGTTAAGTATGATTCATGTATTTGACAATGAATTTCTGGAAACAATGTTTCAAGCGATCTGTCTAGCTTATTAACATAGGAGAAAAAATGGAATGGCAAGAAGCAACAACTCCTTTGCCATTCCACTGCAAGAGCATAGTGCTACTGCAAATGATTGGGAAAAGGGAGGAATCAAATATAAAAAGGTCCAATAACTTGTACCCTGAAACAGGTAAACCATAAGGAGAGCAGGTGGATTGTGAAATGAAGCACAAAGTGAAATTGAAATATGTATTTTCCCACTTTGGCCCAAAGACCAACACTGACCCACCACTGAATCAAGCACTTGTTAAATGGGAGCATCTGAAAAGTTCTATGACAAAATCCTCCTCAAACAAATGCTATAATTGTCCATAAATATACATACATCTAAATCTAAACTATCAAATACCTTGCCCCAGTTGAGGGGTATACTATAATTGTGGTTTTATGCCCACTGTCAAACAAATACTCATTGGAGACACCATTCCCAGACATGGAGACCAGCAGGTGATCACCAGTTGACCAAGATTTCCAGTAATTCAGAACTTTTTCCCCACCTTTCTATACAACTGCCCAAAATCAAAACTGAACAAAGCACAATCTGCAGACATCATTAGCTCACTTTGGGTCTTATCAAACATTAAGCAGAATATACAACTGATTACTACAGGGTCTTGACCCATATAAGGCTCATGGTTCTATTGAAGTTTCTCCATAAATGCTAAAGAAGTGTTCAGATACACCTGAAATATTGCTCATGGTGCTGCAGGAGAGTGTACTGCAAAGGTATTGGAAACAAACAAAAAAGCAAAACTGCATTGAACTACAAACCAGTCTCTCTGATCGTGTAGTATACAAAACAAAAGATTGAGATACAGTTATCAGACGGTAAGTTGCAGATTACTCACAAAGGAAACACTATCCAAGTGAAAGAACACAGATTCAGAGAAGGGCAGTCCTATAAAATATAACTTTTTAAGGAGAAAGTCAGACACACGATGGATTATGTGTTGCTGGCCAACCAGAAACACTTGCCACTGTACCATACAGAAAACTGGTAAAGAGGCAGGGCATTTGGGCAGGACTAAACGAAAGACTCCTTCAACAAAGAGGAAATGATCTTATTGTTAGGAAACAAAGGACACATCAGAGGAGCCTTCTCATAAAGGGCTTTGACTACCAATGGTGTGCCATAAGGCTCAGGCTTGGGACCACTGCTCTCCTTGATCCATGTAAATGACCTGCTGGAGACAATGAACTCCTGCCTGAACATATTTGTGGATGATGTCAAGGCCATGAGGAAAATAGAGAAAGAGTAAAAAGTGACTTATGCAACTCTAAAACTTGGTCAACTGTGCACCTGTTGAATTTAAGCTGAGTAAATGCAAAACAATAAGGATGGAGCACATCATAAAAGAAGGCCTACATACAAATATCATCCAGCAGGATATAAACTGCAAGAAGTTGTACAGGGGAAACACTAGGAAGCTATTAACATAACCCGTGGCCACAGCTTCATTTCGTGAAAACTTTAATTACCTATTAGTACTGTAATGGGAAAGAGTTTTACACTTGTGGGGTCCCATCTCTTCAACATTCTCTACTATTATACAACTTCTTAAATTTCATGTATGCTGTCTGCATTAATAAGCTGTCTGTGACAAGTACTAGAATCAGTTATGCACATGAAAAGCAAATGTTCAGCAAACTGTTCACAATATATATTAGACAAAATTGAAAAGAGCTTCTCAGGTTTGGTTGATGCACTGAGCCCTTTGGCTGCAGTTTATGACAGTTGTAATGCACACTTTTCCTTTTCACCATGGAATATGACTATAGTCTATGGCTGATAAAAAAGTTTGTACATCACAAAGAGTTCACTAACTCTCCCCCTAACCAGGTAATACTACCTGGGTTCCTTAAGGTGCTGCCCCCATGCAGCAGCTGACTTAAACATCAGGTAAAATAACAACTCAGCTGAGCACCACTATCCATGCAGTGATTCATAAAGCATAAATAAAGGTATAACATGATATCTTATATGAGCATTTAAGAGCTGGCAATGCAGGGCTACTTAATGTCCCTATAATCTGGCCCTTTAATTTTCATGCCATTTACAAGGATTTATCATTATGAGCATGTTTTATGTATCATTATGTATAGATAATATATATATAATAATATATGACACTTTTGACGAGTATTCAAAAGCTGGCAACATGGGGCTACTTAGCATCCCTTTAAATCTGGCTTGTTAATTTTTTCCCTCCTTTACTAGTAATTAGTTCATTAACACGAGTAAAAGGAATAATAAATCAGTTACACGTAAAAACGTTGATGCCATCCTGCAAGCATCAAAGAATGAATATCTTAATATCAGATTTCTTCATTTTTCCCTTGTTATCAGATACTTTTTTTAAGAATATTTAGGCTAGATGCTTATAAAAAAGAATTCACACCCATTTGGAATACAAAAGGAAATTACCTGTAAGGCCAAAGGGCTAGGGAAGTACAGAGAGCTTCTACAGGTCAAAAGTATGGCCCCAAGATGGTAATGTACCAAAATTAAGAGTTTAGCTTATTTAGTTAAGAAAAATTGTAGTGATAGGTTTGATGCCATAAAGTTGCCCACTATAGAAAAGCTTCTAACCCAGTTTGATGATGTTGATAATGAACAATTCTTTAAAAAACACTTAGTTAAGAGAAGCTATAGGCTATAAAAAAAAATTCAACAAGAAATCTTTTAAAAGAATGTAAAGAATTACTTTCACAGTATCACTGTAGAACATAAATGTAATAATTTATGTGATAAAATTGTAAATGCTAACAGCATTCAAAAGCTTAAAAAGCAATTGCTGGTATAAAAATTTAAGAGATAGGGGCTGTTTGAATATGGAGTTCCCTTCCTGTACTTTACAAAGAGTAATTACAGACAGGTGCCATCCATCATATTCAGCTAAGGTTTACAATAAAACAAACATAAGGGGACTGACATTACAACTAAAGGTCACAACCAAGTTAAAAAGCACAATCCAAAAACTGTTCTATCTGATTTGAATACAAAGTTTGCATCTAGCTCATCATCCACTTTTGGGACATTTTAAAATTGTGCAATCTGAGCACATAAAGTTTAGATATTTTCACGTTGTAAATGCAAACAATAATGGTAATAATGACTGACACCCAGATGGCTTCTATAGAAGCATGATATAACACTAAATAATTAAGTAGTTTTTACATTTATTTTTGCAGTCATATTTCTCAATTTTTGTTTCAAATTTTCTATATTAAAAAAAGCCCTTCTCAAGATCTGCTCATATCTAGTGCAAAAAATATTATCATAACCATTTAGCTTTCTTTGCAAAATGAGCTGGGTTAAGTTACATTAGGGTAAGATGAGCTAATTTTGGTTGAGTTGAGCTAGGTTGGGTTGAGTGAGCTAGGTTTGGTTGAGTATGCTAGACTAGGATGATAATATGAAAGAGTCAAGAACCTAATCTGACCTGGCTTTTTTTTTTAGCATGGAAAAATAAATGTTTGAAATGTCATTTCTCCCACCACATGTGATTGTGATGAGTATTCCTATGTTAATGGGAGACAGTTTTAGACTCAAGTCACCCTATGTGTCAACCTTGTACAGTATACAGCATATGCTATGTCTTAACCTTGTATAAACATACAACCCAACATATGCAAATTTCCATTCATTTACCAGCCCCAAAGGGAAAAATAAACAACTGTGTTGGTTGTGAACCAGATGGCCCATTTAGGACCCAAACCCT
The DNA here is from genome assembly GCA_038088735.1 of Panulirus argus. Classification (NCBI taxonomy): domain Eukaryota; kingdom Metazoa; phylum Arthropoda; class Malacostraca; order Decapoda; family Palinuridae; genus Panulirus; species Panulirus argus. The sequence continues at coordinate 7,223 of JAYMFT010409306.1, read as the reverse complement.
TACCCATTAGATTGGTAGGCTGCAGTGCTAACCATCCCTAATGAGGTTCATGAAAACTTGCACAATAAACCATTTAACCATGTCCAAGTAAACTAGAATACCCAATAGAATGGCACCATTCAATTTTTGCCTGTAAGAATAAAAACTTGAAAACAGCACAAAAATTCCTATACAACTGCCTATTCAATTTTCCTCTTCAGCGATCCATACAAAGGATACAATCTTATGCAGTTCATAAGATTAATGCAAATTGGGATATATTCTATACTCTTTTCCCAACCCATCTTTCTTACAAATAAATTGTTAATACATGAATCATAAAATCTATAGGAATAATAGCATGACACAAAAAGATCGTTTCATTTTTTTGTATCCAGTGCCATATGAACATAACGCAAAATTTTCTGTTAAATTATCACACTGACACTTTGAACTTGCTGCACAACTACAGCACATAATTTTCATAACATCATGCAGTATTTCATCTTAATTAGTATCAATGTACACCATAAGTCTTTCCATTGGTCATAAAATTTAGATTAATGAACAGGTATTTCCTGTCATAAGCATAAATCAAAATACAGTTTCATAAATTACTTACAAACACTGTGGCTTTTGCAAAATATTCACCTGACCAAATATTCTGTTCGATGTAAATAAACAATATGATGTGTTGGACCACCTACGCTCACTTCTACTCTCTGAATCTTGACACATAACTGGATTTATTTAAGCAATATTATGGTGGATGAAGTCCCATCAATATGAATAGAGCAATCTATCTACATCTGATAGTAGTTTTCAATGTATATAAGCAACACACATAAACAGCATATGTGAGAAAATGTGTCCATAAATATTTCCCAAAAAAGTATGCCCACATTCAAGAACATTGTCAAAAATATGGTTGGCTTAATTTAAAGTAGTTTTACATATAGTAAAACATTTTTCAGGAATGTATCTATGTATCAACCAAGAAGGCCCTTTACATTTTAGTGTAATCAAGAAATAGTTTTTCTGTTTGCTTTTGAATAAGTATATCTATATTATTCTGCACTTTCTGATAGTAAGTTTTCATTCTCTCTTTTATATGGAAAATTCATTTTAACCAGCATCATAAAGGTACCAAGGAGCCAGTTAATGGAAAATCAACTGTAATATGAATTGTGTTTCTGCTCAACAAATATGAAATAAATGTCAATGAACAACTTTCCTACTAAAAGACAAAATAAAAATCAAGAAATTTTAAAGCATTCACAAAGGTGAAAAATAAACAGACATTTATCAGTTTTCACACATTCATCCACAGAGAATCACATCTAAAATGCTTACAATGGCATGGACTGATGAAAAATATGGCTTTTGTTATGGCACAATGCTCTGAAGTCGGGGTACTAAATATAATAATGCTTTAGGGAACTATGATTTATCTATTTTCTATGTTTTCAGCTAATTTACAATAAGCTTTCAATTATCTACACATTATTTTGGTACTTATTTCTCTTACACTTTTTTAAACTACAGTTTGATGCATGATCCTATTCAACAGTCTGACAGGTTTTGCATGCTATTACACCCGAAGTCCAGTCAACAGGTGTAGAAATTTGAACGAGGAAACAGTGAAACAGAAAGCCCTCACTTCTACCACATTCTAACACTGACTGGCTAATAGTAGGTCCTAAAAACAGACAATTAACAGCATTATGCATGTTTAAGCTCTTTATTTTACCTGATTTGTCTCCTGGGAGTTTTTGAGAGGAAGGGAAAAAAAATGGCTTAATAATTTACTAAACTCTAAAAAATAACAAATTCAAAAAATTTTCTTTGAAATATCTTAACTTTAATGAACCCCAAATAACAGTGAAATCAGAGCTTTAAATTTTGGAAAATTTCATTAACAGAAAAGTTAATAAATACCAAGATAAAAAAATCTTACATGCCTTAATGATTTCACTGTTCCCCTACTAGGCAAGAAACAAAAAAATAAGCAATAATTTCACTGCTCTTCTAAAATTCAAGAACTACTACAACAAAATTAATTGAATACATAAGTAAAAGCACTGATATCTGCTGTTAGTAATGAAGTGATACAAATACAAAAAGTACAGATATTCACTAAGGACTGCCCTGAAATCCAGAAATAAATGAATCAACCAGCATTCCATAAATGGTAAAACACAAGTTTCTAAATAATAGTTCAACAGTCAACAAAAAAAATGATCAGTACCAAATATTTATGAAACTGTAAAACAATGGCAAAATGATTAACTCAGGAAGTTTTATTATTTACATGTAGTGGGATTATGTAAAGTATAAGCACTATTTCAACTTATTTAGAAGAGGTTTTTGATATATATTTATAGAAAATGCTGGATTATATTACTAAAGCAATTAATACCATGAGGAATATGAAAATATCTTAATATGACCAGTGTGAAAAGATTGTCATGCTGATAGGCAAAGAGAGGAGAGCTAGGAGAAAAGACGAGAGAGATGAAGGCACAAAATCAAAGTACACAACAGAGAATATGGATGTAAATATTCATGAATGAATCCTGTAAATAAAGATACAGCAACAGAAAAAACATACTTATCATAAGAAGTACTTAACAAAATACCTACAAGGAAGATATGCTTACAGTAACATTTCTGTATCTGACCAATATATAAACCAAAGACACACATGCCTGTCACCTATGAAACAATCTGAAGGCATATACTTTCATCAAATGGGTAATCAAACTACTGTATTAAACTGGTTACCCTCTACTCAGGTGCCTGGCTAATGAAAGTTCACCTGACTCGTGCCAAATTTATATGTATTCCAGCCACAAGATTTAACAGTTTGGTTAAATAGCATTACACCTCTTTGTTGATAGGTAACCTTCATGTCAGTAGCATGCTTCCTTGTTCTTTACCCTTAGAAGGTGGTTGATTTTATAGGAGAACCTGGTCTGGGAGGTATATGACCTCACGAGAACAAACTCTTGAACTGGCTGCCTCTGCCTCGAGGTGAAACACATGGCCATTAATACTTGTAGTTGCACCCATGCATTGTATTCCAATAATACAGGCCTAATCATTTTCCATATACTGATTAGTTTATGCAGAGATATCAAGGATGCCTATATGAGATCTACACTCAAGTTTTATAATGATTCTGTTGCTCTGTTTCTCTTACAAGATGGCTGATACTGACAACATAAAACCATTAGTATCTAGCTTTGTATATGACAAACACATTTACAGAAATACCAAATAACTCACTTAGTATACCTGAAAATACTCTTGAAGTGCTTCATACAACTGGCAGCACTGCAGAATAAGCTAAAGGAGATGGAGAATTTAAGAACATTGATTCACCAAGCTGAGTTGTACAGCATTCTACCCAGACAATTATACCCTATCTAATCATAGGAAGAGACTTGCAAAAATAGTTTTCTTTAATATCTTGAAACTATGCCTCCAGTGTGCAAGAAAATTTACGTCCAGTTGCCTCACCAAAGGGCTAAATAAGATATGTCCATTCTGAGAAGAAGAAAAAACTGAGGCTAGTGAGTTTCCATCAATATAAAAAAAGAAGACCCATTACATCACAGACCAGTTGATTATGACATCCATACAACACAATAGTTTGATGGATACAATCCTTGTTTATTGCAATTCACAATTAAAACTCTTTACTGTATTAAGAAATACCACACAGATATTCATGCATCAGATAACACACAGTAATTTCCAAACAGCAAATGCAGGAGACCAGGGAAAGGTTTTGGTGGTGGGATGATGATGTCAGGGAAACAAGCACTGGGGGGAGAGAGAGAGAGAGAGAGAGAGAGAGAGAGAGAGAGAGAGAGAGAGAGAGAGAGACTTGTCCACCCGCTATATATTTCAAAAGGCTAAGGTATATTGTGGATACAAACATGTGATGCTCTCAGAGAGAAATCACTGCACATCTAGTCACTGCGACTAGTGTTTATAACATGATGAGTACTGGCAACCCACCTCTGCGTGCCTCAGGCTATCTTTATGGAAGACTGTTCTTTCTTTACTCCTCACGGCTGCCATTTCATTTTGTTTATTTCACTTCTGGGTGCTGTATTTCTTCCACCTGAGCTTCAAGAGGGTTGGTTCTTACCATTCTAATGAAGAGAAAGCCCTAACTCTTACCTGGGAGCAAGAAACTATGGGTAATGTGACTTCTTGGTGCAATGGGCATATAGAAAGCACGATCTGGTGACTGCTTGCCAGCATTCATGGTCTCCCTGACATCATCATCCCACCACCAAAATCTATCCCTGGTCACCCACAGGAGACTCTAGATCTTAAATAACCTCATTAGCAAAACAAGTACTAAAGAAACTCCATATTTCAGCTGCCAAATTCAACAAAAGCCATCCAAAACACTTTTGAAACATCTCTCAAAGGTCTACGCACATCACCTACAACAGGACCTTGACATCCCCTTCTGAAAGCCAGCTGCCAGACCTCTGCTTGAGAAGGAAATTAAATGCAAATGACTTGCATTTACAAAGAAATACAAGCGCTGGAGCGAGCAACAGTGGAGCAAGGCTGGTGAGGGTGAAGAGGGCAAAGTGTGCCAGCTGGTATGACTCACTTCACAGTGGAGATAGTGAAACACAGACAGTATGATGTCTGGGGTTGCTTTAATGGTGCAATTGGTAGAGGTGGGTTATACTTACCTAAAAACACTACAATGAATGACAAGCAGTACATTAAGGTGGAAGAAGACAATCTGATTTCCTTTTAATGAATTTTCCGAGTGTGGTCACTTTATGCAGGATACTGCCTCTTGCCATAATGCAAGAATGGTTTTGAACTGGTTATCAGAGAAAAATATTCAACTGCTGGAGAGGCCTGGCAAGTCCCTAGACCTTAAATGAATCGAGAACTGCTGGAATCAGACAAAAGTTGAGCCTGCTTCCTGCAACACCTCATCAGTGTTGCACCACATTCTGGAGATCTATATCCTCTGGATCCAAACCACTGACGTAAAATACTTCAGGAACCTTGTCATTCCATGTCTAGATGTCTTCAGAGGGGAATCAAGGCCAAAGGAGCCATGACAGTACTAAAATATGTGTGACATTTTAATTTTGTTTATTTTTGTGATACTCTAAGGTGTGTGGGCAAGTTTTTGTTGTGGAAAAGGTTTTTTGCAGATACAGTTTTAGATCTCACAACAAAATGCACCAGTACATGGGAAAGTGTGGCACATGGTCAACTGGTACAAGAAGGAATCTACCACCTCAGTGATGAACCGTTGCCAGCCAGAATTCTCATGGGACACGTGTAAACAAAGAATTGTTCTGATTTTCCAAAGTGTAATTCTTAAAAATGTAAATACTGTTCAGTAATGGTGTTACAGGCTGAATATAATACACATAAAACTGGAATATTAAGCCATTGTGACCAAATATTTCCATTTTTAATTTAATCATCAAATATCTGAATGGTTACTAGATGAGCCTTCAGCCTTAAATCTTAATCTCTACTTTTTAAATATCCATCAACTTTTACACCTTTATCACATTTCTAATTCCTTGAATGGGTCCAAGACAACTATATGTGGGGGTTTTAGGATTACTGGAGGGGTTTTAGGATTGCTGGAAATGTACATGGTGCAACAGATTATATGACTAGAGAAAGGTTTTGACAGAAAACGAAGTAGGGTGAGAGAAACTGGAAAATGGTCAATTCTAACAAATTCCCATATCTGCATTGTTCTTTTGTTTAAAAGCCAGAAAAATATAATTATAATTTATATGTAAAGAAACCACATGCTGCAGAGTAAATTCAAATACAATGCAGTAGCTTTAACATGAAAAAAATAAAAAAAAAAAGATGATTAAGCCTTTCTGCAGTAAATTAAACTAGAGAGAGAGGTCTTCATTTCATAATTGGTTTAGGTAAACCTGAAGGAAAGAAATACTTATCATTTGGTATTTTCTAACCAAAACAGGCCAAAATATTTAGCATCTGCTGCTGATGATACTGGTGTATAAAATATCATTATATGTCAATGAAGATGTTTAAACCTATATAAACCTAACCATTGATAAGGGAACAAAGCCCCCTCGACCTCCACCAGATGGATCTCAAACTAGCCACAAAGTATGAAAATGCTAATAACTGTCTCTGGAAGTAAAGAGCTCCAACTGAAAGAGACTTTCTACATTCCTAAGATAAACATATGATACTAAGGTCACCACTCTGCAGTGATGGGTTTCATTTGGAAAATGTCCACTGGATGCTATGAATATTACACAGTATACTGTGGATTTTTATTCTTATTAAAGAATCTATGTTACTAAATCCCTGAGCAAAGCATTTATCAAAGATCATCACCATATTAAACAAGCCTGGGACTAAGACTTTCTAATAGCGTAGAGAGTGCATCTCCCATCACAGTCAAACGATATAATACCGAAAAGCTGCTATCAGTAAAAACCTCAAATATTTGAAGAGTCTAGTCAACATTTAATTTAAGTTGATCGCAATATCTGTGATTTCAAGAGCTTTTTAAGGCCCAGGTGGCCTCATGTGCAAACATAATGCCTGTGAAGTTACCAAAGCCTTGACTAATATTAGCCTAGGATAGTTCTTACCAATATGTGGCTTAAGTCAACTTCCTTTATATGTGAATAAGAATCTTCCTTCTTAAGTCATAAAGTGTTGGGCATCAAAACATTATGAGAACTCCAATCAGGCCAACACTTAAGGCTTCTTTCCTTTCTTCACTTTGTAAAAGCTTGCACATCCTCCATTTCATAGCAAAATAGCAGACCTCAACACAGGATGGCATCGAATTCAAAGAATGAACAGTTCTGGGTGAAGAGGTATCTGGTCTACCTTTGGCAAGAAAAGCTACCCTCTGGAGGTTTACTTGCCAGCTTAAGTAACATGGCTCCTGACTGGGTAGTTTGACTGGTACAGTGAAGTCATCTTAGCTCAAGACTGTTTAGTTTTATGTGAAACATAGTCTGAGAAGAGTGATCCTTGTGTCTGATGACATGATTTTTATTTCAAGGTGTTAATCTGTAAACTAATAATCTTCAATACTGTATCAAGGGCATGTGTTTCTAAGGTTCATTATCAATAACAGAAAAGGAATATTGTGAAAAGATATAAAAACTCAAAATATAAATATATGTGTGTGTGTGTGTGTGTGTGTGTGTGTGTATGTGTGTGTGTGTATGTGT
>JAYMFT010409295.1:0-18359 GCA_038088735.1 Panulirus argus | reverse complement strand
TTCCCCACAGAATTCTCACACGCTCACATATTGTATTGAGTTTTATTCCCCATTGGTTTCTCAAACGCTCCCATATTGTTTTGAAGTTTATCCCCATCTGGTTTCTCACACGCTCCCATATTGTATTGAGGTTTATCCCCCACTGGTTTCTCACGCGCTCCCAAATTGTATTGAGATTTATTCCCCACTGGTTTCTCACACGCTCCGAATTTGTATTGGGGTGCATCCCCAACTGGTTTCTGACACGCTCCCATATTGTACTGAGGTTCATTCCCCACTGCTTTCACAAACGTTCCTATAATGTATTGAGGTTTATAACCCACTGGTTCCCTACAAGCTCCCATATTGTGTTGAGGTTTTCCCCAGTACTTTGTCACACACTCCCAAATTGTATTGAGGCTTAATCCCCACTGGTTTGTCACACGCTTCCATATTGTATTGAGGTTTATTCCCTATTGGATTCCCATACCCCCCTATATTGTAATGATGTTTATCCCCAATTGGTTTCTCACACGCTCCCATATTGTACTGAGGTTATCCCCCACTGGTTTCTCACACGCTCTGATATTGTATTGAGGTTCATTTACCACTGGTTTCTCACACACCCCCATATCGTACAGAAGTTTATCCCATACTGGTTTCTCACACGCTCCCACAAATATTAACGTTTATTCCCCACTGCTTATACAAATTCTCCCATATTGTTATGAGGTTTATCCCCCACTGGTTTCTAACAACCTCCCATATTGTGTGGAGGTTTATTCATCACTTCTCTGTCAAACGCTCCCATAATGTATTGAGGCTTATTCCCCACTGGTTTCTCACACTCTCCCATATTGTATTGAGGTTTATTCCCCAATACATTCTCACACGCTCCCATATTGTACTGAAGTTTGTCCCTAAGTAGTTTCTCATAGGCTCAAATATTGTGTTGACGTTTATCCCCGACTGGTTTCTCACACGCTCCCATATTGTACTGAAGTTTATCCCTAAGTAGTTTCTCACAGGCTCAAATATTGTATTGAGGTTTATCCCCGACTGGTTTCTCACACGCTTCCATATTGTATTAAGGTTTATTCCCCACTGGTTTCTCATATGCTTCCATATTTTATTGAAGTTTATCCCCCACTGCTTTCTAATACTCTCCCATTTTGTATTGAGGTTTATCCCAGGCTGGTTTCACACACGCTCCCATATTGCATTGAGCTATATTCCCCACTGCTTTCTCAAACACCCATATTGTATTGAATTTTATTTCCCAATGTTTTTTTCACACCCTACCATATGGTTTTTTGTTTTTCCCACACTAGTTTCTTACACGCTCTCGTATTGAGTTTTTTCCCCACTGCTTTCTGACAAGCTCCCATATTATATTAATGTTTATCCCTTACTAATTTCTCACAAGCTCCCATATTGAATTGAGTATTGATCTGCACTGCTTTCTCACACGCTCCCATATTGTATTGAGGTTTATTCCCCAATCATTTCTCTCACGTTCCCATATTGTATTGAGGTTTATCCCCAACTGGTTTCTCATACGCTCCCATATTGTATTCAGGTGTATTCCCCAATGCTCTCTCACACTCTTCCTTGTTGTATTAAGGCTTATCCCCAATTGGTTTCTCACAATATCCCATATTGTATTGAGGTTTATCCTCCACTGGTTTCTCACAAGCTCCCATATAGTATTCAGGTTTATTCCTCACTGCATAATCGCACGCTCCCGTATTACACTGAGGTTTGTTCCCTAGAGAATTCTCACACGCTCCCATATTGTATTGAGGTCTATCCCCCACTGGTTTCTCACACTCTCTCATATTGTATTGAAGTTTTATCCCTCACTGGTTTTTCACACGCTCCCATATCGTATTGAGGTATATTCCCTACAGATTACTCACACGCTCCCAAATTGTGTTGAGGTTTATTCCCCAATACTTTTTCACACGCTTACATTTTGTATTGAGGCTTGTTCCCCACTGGCTTCTCATACTCTCCCATATTGTTTTGAGGTTTATTCCCCAATGGATTTTCAAATACTCCCATATTATATTGAGGTTTATCCCTAACTGGTTTCTCAAAGGCTTAAATACTGTATTAAGGTTTATCCCCGACTGGTTTCTCACCCGTTTCCATATTGTATTGAGGTTTATTCCCCACTGGTTTCGCACACGCTCCCATTTTTTATTGGGGTTTATCCCTTACTGCTTTCTCACACTCTCCCATATTGTATTGAGGTTCATCCCCGACTGGTTTTTCATACGCTCCCATATTGTATTGAGCTTCATTCCCCACTGCTTTCTCAAAACAGCCATATTGTATTGAGTTTTATTTCCCGCTGTTTTCTGACACCCTCCCATACTGGGTTGACGTTTTTCCCACACTGGTTTCTTACATGCTTTCATATCTCATTGAAGTTTATTCCCCACTGCTTTCTGACACGGTCCCATATTGTTTTGAGATTTATCCAAGACATATTTCTCACAAACCCCCATATTGCATTGAGGTTTATCCCCCAGTGATTTCTCACGCGTTCCCATTTTGAATTGAGTTTTGGTCTGCACTGCTTTCTCACACGCTCCCATATTGTTTTGAGGTTTATTCCCCATTCGTTTCTCAAACTTTCCCATATTGTATTGAGGTTTATCCCCAAATCATTTCTCACACGCTCCCATATTGTATTGAGGTTTATTCCCCACTGCTTTCTCACACGCTCACATATTGTATTGACGTTTATCCCCAATTGGTTTCTCACACTCTCCCATATTGTACTGAGGTTTATCCTCCACTTGTTTCTCACAACCTCCCATATGGTATTCAGGTTTATTCCACACTGCATATTCACACTCAACCATATTACATTGAGGTTTGTTCCCCACAGAATTCACACACGCTCACATATTGTATTGAATTTTATTCCCCTTTGATTTCTCAAACGCTTCCATATTGTTTTGAAGTTTATCCCCATCTGGTTTCTCACACGCTCCCATATTCAATTGAGGTTTATCCCCCACTGGTTTCTCACACGTTCCCAAATTGTATTGAGGTTTATCCCCCACTGATTTCTCACACGCTCCCAAATTGTATTGGGGTGTATCCCCAGCTGGTTTCTCACACGCTCCCATATTGTACTGAGGTTTATTCCCCACTGCTTTCACAAACGTTCCTATAATGTATTGTTGTTTATATCCCACTGGTTCCCTACAAGCTCCCATATTATGTTGAGGTTTTTCCCCACTGCTTTGTCACACGCCCCCATATTGTATTGAGGCTTAATCCCCACTGGTTTGTCACACGCTTTCATATTATATTGAGTTTTATTCCTCAATGGATTCTCACACCTTCCTATATTTTATTGATCTTTATCCCCAATTGGTTTTTCACATGCTCCCATATTGTACTGAGGTTATCCCCCACTGGTTTCTCACACGCTCTGATATTGTATTTAGGGTTTTTTACAACTGGTTTCTCACACGCTCCCATAAAGTGTTGAGGTTTATTCCCCACTGCTTATGCAAGCGCTCCCATATTGTATTGAGGTTTATCCCCCACTGGTTTTTAACAACCTCCCATATTGTGTTGAGGTTTTTTCACCACTTCCTTTTCACACGCTCCCATATTGTATTGAGGCTTATTCCCCACTGGTTTCTCACACTCCCCAATATTTTATTGAGGTTTTTCCCCAATGGATTCTCAAACGCTCCCATATTATATTGAAGTTTATCCCTAACTGGTTTCTCACAGGCAAAAATATTGTATTGAGGTTTATCCCCGACTGGTTTCTCACACGCTTCCATATTGTATTGAGGTTTATTCCCCACTGGTTTCTCATATGCTCCCATATTTTATTAAGGTTTATCCCCCACTGCTTTCTAACACTCTCCCATATTGTATTGAGGTTTATCCCCGACTGGTTTCACACAGGCTCCCATATTCTATTGAGTTATATTCCCCACTGCTTTCTCAAACACCCATATTTTATTGAGTTTTATTACCCACTGTTTTTTTCACACCCTCCCATATTGGGTTGACGTTTTTCCCACACTGGTTTCTTACACGCTCTCATATTGAATTGATGTTTTTCCCCACTGCTTTCTGACAAGTTCCTAGATAGTTTTGAGTTCTGTCGATCTCTGGTTTCTCACATTCTCCTATATTGTATTGATGTTTATCCCCCACTAATTTTTGACAACCTCCCATATTGAATTGAGTTTTGTTCTGCTCTGTTTTCTCAGACACTCCCATATTGTATTGAGGGTTATTCCCCAATCTTTTCTCTCACGTTCAATATTGTATTGAGGTTCATCCCCAATTGGCTTTTCACACGCTCCCATATTGTACTGAGGTTTATTCCCTAATGCTTTCTCGCACTCCTCCAGGTTGTAATGAGGTTTATCCCCAATTGGTTTCTCACAGTCTCCCATATTGTATTGAGGTTTATCCTCCACTGTTTCAGACAATCTCCCATATGGTGTTCAGGTTTATTCCCCACTGCATATTTACACGCTCCCGTATTACATTGAGGTTTGTTCCCCAGAGTATTCTCACACGCTCCCGTATTGTATTGAGTTTCATTCCCCATTGGTATCTCAAACGCTCCCATATAGTTTTGAAGTTTATCTCCATCTGGTTTCTCACACGCTCCCATATTGTATTGAGGTCTATCCGCCACTGCTTTCTCACACGCTCCCATATTGTATTGAAGTTTATCCCTCACTGGTTTCTCACACTCTCCCATATCGTATTGAGGTTTATTCCACAATGTTTACTCACACGCTCCCATATTGTGTTGAGGTTTATTCCCCACTACTTTGTCACACGCTTCCATATTGTATTGAGGCTTTTTCCCCACTGGCTTCTCACACTCTCCCATTTGTATTAAGGTTTATTTCCCAATGGATTTTCAAATGCTCCCATATTATATTGAGGGTTATCCCTAACTGGTTTCTCACTGGCTTAAATATTGCGTTGAGGTTTATCCCCGACTGGTTTCCCACACGCTTCCATATTGTACTAAGGTTTATTCCCCACTGGTTTCTCACACGCTCCCATATTTTATTGAGGTTTATCCCCCAAACTCTTTCTCACACTCCCCCATCTTGTATATAGTTTTATCCCCGACTGGTTTCTCACACACTCCCATATTGTTTTGAGCTTTATTCCCCACTGCTTTCTCAAACAGCCATATTTTATTGAGTTTTATTTCCCACTGTCTTTTCACACCCTCCCATATTGGGTTGACGTTTTTACCACACTATTTCTTAAACGCTCTCGTATTATATTGAGGATTATTCCCCACTGCTTTCTGACACGTTCCCATATTGTTTTGAGGTTTATCCCCGACTTGTTTCTCATGCGCCCCCATATTGTATTGAGGTTTATCCCCCACTGATTTCTCAAACATTCCCATTTTGAATTGAGTTTTGTTCTGCTGTGCTTTCTCACACGCTCCCATATTGTACTGAGGTTTAGTCCTCATTCGTTTCTCACACGTTCCCATATTGTATTGAGATTTATCCCCAAATGGTTTCTCACACGCCCCTATATTGTATTGACGTTTATTCCCCACTGCTTTCTTACATGCTCCCATGTTGTATTGACGTTTATCCCCATTTGATTTCTCACACTCTCCCATATTGTATTGAGGTTTATCCTCCATTGGTTTCTCACAAGCTCCCATATGGCATTCAAGTTTATTCCTTACTGCATATTCACACGCTCCCATATTACACTGAGGTTTGTTCCTCACAGAATTCTCACACGCTCACATATTGTATTGAGTTTTATTTCCCATTGGTTTCTCAAACGCTCCCCTATTGTTTTCAAGTTTATCCCCATCTGGTTCTCACACGCTCCCATTTGTATTGAGTTTTATCCCCCATTGGTTTCTCACACGCTCCCAAATTGTATTGAGCTTTATCCCCAACTGGATTCTCAAATTCTCCTAATTTGAATTGGGGTGTATCCCCAACTGGTTTCTCACACGCTCCCATATTGCACTGAGGTTTATTCCCCACTGCTTTCACAAACGTTCCTATAATGTATTGAGGTTTATAACCTACTGGTTTCGTACAAGCTCCCATATCATGTTGAGGTTTTTCCCCGCTGCTTTGTCACACGTTCCCATATTGTATTGAGGCTTAATCCCAACTGGTTTGTCACACGCTTCTATATTGTATTAAGGTTTATTCCCCAATGGATTCTCATAATCTCGTATATTGTATTGATGTTTATCCCCAATTGGTTACTCACACGCTCCCATCTTGTACTGAGGTTATCCCACACTGGTATCTCACACTCTCTGATATTAAATTGAGGTTTATTTACCACTGGTTTCTCGCACGCCCCCATATTGTACAGAAGTTTATCCCACACTGGCTTCTCACACGCTCCCATAAAGTTTTGAGGTTAATTCCCCACTGCTTATACAAACGCTCCCACATTGTACTGAGGTTTATCTCCCTCTGGTTTCTAACAAGCTCCCATATTGTCTTGAGGTTTATTCACCACTTCTCTGGCACACCCTCCCATATTGTATTGAGGCTTATTCCCCACTGGTTTCTCACATCTCTCACATATCGTGTTGAGGTTTATTCCCCACTGGTTTCTCATACGCTCCCATACTTTATTGAGGTTTATCCCCCACTACTTTCTAACACTCTCTCATATTGCATTGAGGTTTATCCCCGACTGGTTTCACACACGCTCCCATATTAGATTGAGTTATATTCCCCACTGCTTTTTCAAACGCCAATATTGTAATGAGTTTTATTTCCCACTATCTTATCACACCCTCCCATATTGGGTTGAGGTTTCTACCACACTGGTTTCTTACACGGTCTCATATTATATTAAAGTTTTTTCCCCACTGCTTTCTGAGACGTTCCCATATTGTTTGGAGTTTTATCCCCGACTGGTTTCTCAAACGCTCCCATATTGTATTGATTTTTATCCCCCACTAATTTCTCAAAAGCTCCCATATTGAATTGAGTTTTGTTCTGCACTCTTTTCTCACACGCTTCCATATTGTATTGAGGTTTATTCCCCATTCGTTTATCTCACGTTCCCATATTGTATTGAGGTTTATCCCCAACTGGTTTCTCACACGCTCCCATATTGAATTGAGGTTTATCCCCGACTTGTTTCTCACACGCTCCCATATTGTATTGAGCTTTATTCCCCACTGCTTTTTCAAACACCCATATTGTATTGAGTTTTATTTCCCACTGTCTTTTCACACCCTCTCATATTGTGTTGACGTTTTTCCCACACTGGTTTCTAACACGCTCTCATATTGTACTGAGGTTTATTCCCCACTGCTTTCTGACATGTTCCCATATTCTTTTGAGGTTTATCCCCGACTTGTTTCTCACACGCTCCCATATTGTATTGAGGTTTATCCCCAACTGATTTCTCACACGTTCCCATTTTGAATTGAGTTTTTTTCTGCACTGCTTTCTCACACGTTCTCATATTGTATTGAGGTTTATCCCCAAACGTTTTCTCACACGATCCCATATTGTATTGAGGTTTATTCCCCACTGCTTTCTTACACGCTCCCATGTTGTATTGAAGTTCATCCCCAACTGGTTTCTCACACTCTCCCGTATTGTATTGAGGTTTATCCTCCACTGGATTCTCAAAAGCTCCCATATGGTATTCAGGTTTATTCCCCCTCTGCATATTCACACGTTCCTATATTACATTGAAAATTGTTCCCCACAGAATTTTCACACGCTCACATATTGTATTGAATTATATTCTCCCTTGGTTTCTCAAACGCTCCAATATTGTTTTGAAGTTTATCCCCATCTGGTTTCTCATATGCCCCCAAATTGTATTGAGATTTATCCCCCACTGGTTTCTCACACGCTCCCAATTTGTATTGAGGTGTATCCCCAACTGGTTTCTCACACTCTCCCATATTGTACTGAGGTTTATTCCACACTGCTTTCACAAACGTTCCTATAATGTGCTGAGCTTTATAACCCACTGGTTTCCTACAAGCTCCCATATTGTGTTGAGGGTTTTCCCCACTGCTTTCTCACACGCTCCCATATTGTATTGAGGCTTAATACCCACTGGTATGTCACACGCTTCCATATTGTATTGAGGTTTACTCCCCACTGGATTCTCACACCCTCCTATATTGTATTGATGTTTATCCCTAGTTGGTTTTTCAAACTCTTCCATATTGTATTTAGGTTATCCCCCAATGGTTTCTCACACGCTCTGATATTGTATTGAGGTTTATTTTCCACTGGTTTCTCACACGCCCCCTTATTGTACAGAAGTTTATCCCACAGTGATTTCTCACACGCTCCCATAAAGTATTGAGGTTTATTCCCCACTGCTTATACAAACGCTTCCATATTGTATTGAGGTTTATCCAAGACTGGTTTCTAACAAGCTCCCATATTGTGTTGAGGTCTATTAACCACTTCTCTGTCACACCCTCCCATATTGTATTAAGGCTTATTCCCCACTGGTTTCTCACACTCTCCCATATTATATTGAGGTTTTTCCCCAATGAATTCTCACACGCTCCCATATTGTATTGAAGTTTATCCCGAACTAGTTTTTCTCAAGCTCAAATATTGTATTGAGGTTTATCCCCGACTGGTTTCTCATACGCTTCCATATTGTATTCAGATATATTCCCCAGTAGTTTCTCATACGCTCCCATATTTTATTGAGGTTTATCCCCCGCTGCTTTTTAACACTCTCCTATATTGTATTGAGGTTTATCCCCGACTGGTTTCACACACGTTCCCATATTGTATTGAGCTATATTCTCCACTGCTTTCTCAAACACCCATATTGTACTGAATTTTATTTAGCACTGTTTTTTCACACCCTCCCATATTGGGTTGACGTTTTCCCACACTGGTTTCTTACACGCTCTCATATCGTATTGAGGTTTTTTCCCCACTGCTTTCTGACATGTTCCTATATTCTTTTGAGTTTTATCCCCGACTGGTTTTTCACACGCTCCTATATTATATTGATGTTTATCCCCCACTAACTTCTCACAAGCTCCCATATTGAATTCAGTTTTGCTCTGCACTGTTTTCTCACATTCTCCCATATTGTATTGAGGTTTATTCCCCAATCGTTCCTCTAACGTTCCCATATTGTATTGAGGTTTATTCCCAAATGGTTTCTCACACGCTCTCATATTGTATTGAGGTTTATTCCCCAATGCTTTCTCACACTCTTCCTTGTTGTGTTGAGGTTTTTCCCCAATTGGTTTCTCACATTCCCCAATGCTTTCTCACACTCTTCTATTTTATATTGAGGTTTATCCCCAATTGGTTTCTCATACTCTCCCAAATTGTATTGAGGTTTATCCTCCACTGGTTTTTCACAAGCTCACATATGGTATTTAGGTTTATTCCCCACTGCATATTCACACGCTCCCGTATTAAAATGAGGTTTGTTCCCCAGAGAATTCTCACACGCTCCACTATTGTATTGAGTTTTATTACCCATTGGTTTCTCAAACGCTCCCATATAATTTTGAAGTTTATCCCATCTTGTTTCTTACACGCTCCCATATTGTATTGAGGTCTCTCCCCCACTAGTTTCTCACACGCTCCCATATTGTATTTAAATTTATCCCTCACTAGTTTCTCAAGCGCTCCCATATCGTATTGAGGTTTATTCCCCACTGCTTACTCAGACGTTCCCATATTGTGTTGAGGTTTATTCCCCACTACTTTTTCACACACTCCCATATTCTATTGAAGCTTATTCCCTACTGCTTTCTAACACTCTCCCATATTGTATTGAGGTTTATTTCCCAATGGATTTTTAAATGCTCCCATATTATATTGAGGGTTATCCCTAACTGATTTCTCACGTGTTCAAATATTGTATTGAGGTTTATCCCCGTCTGGTTTGTCACACGCTTCCATATTGTGTTGAGGTTTATTCCCCACTGGTTTCTCACACTCTCCCATACTTTATTGAGGTTTATCCCCTACTTCTTTGTCACAGTATCCTATATTGTAATGAGGTTTTTCCCCGACTGGTTTCTCACACGCTTCCATATAGTTTTGAGCTTTATTCACCACTGCTTTCTCAAACACCCATATTGTACTGAGTTTTAATTCCCACTGTCTTTTCACACCCTCCCATATTGGGTTGACGTTTTTCCCACACTGGTTTCTTACACGCTCTCAAATTGTATTGAGGTTTATTCCCCACTGCTTTCTGACACGTTCCCATATTGTTTTGAAGTTTATCCCCGACTTGTTTCTCACGCTCCCATATTGTATTGAGGTTTATCCCCAACTGATTTCTCACACGTTTCCATTTTAAAGTGAATGTTGTTCTTCACTGCTTTCTCACACGCTCCCATATTGTATTGAGGTTTATTCCCTATTCGTTTCTCACACGTTCCCATATTGTATTGATTTTTATCCCCAAATGGTTTCCCTCACGCTCCCATATTGTATTGAGGTTTATTCCCCAATGCTTTCTCACACGCTCCCATGTTGTATTGAAGCTTTTCCCCAATTGGTTTCTCACGCTCTCCCATATTGTATTGAGGTTTATACTCCACAGGTTTCTCACAAGCTTTCCATGTGGTATTCAGGTTTATTCCACCTGCATATTCACACGCTCTCATATTACACTGAGGTGTGTTCCCCACAGAATTCTCATACGCTCACATATTGTATTGAGTTTTATTCCCCATTAGTTTCTCAAACGCTCCCATGTTGTTTTGAAGTTTATCCCCATCTGGTTTCTCACACGCTCCCATATTGTATTGATGTTTATCCCCCACTGGTTTCTCACACGCTCCCAATTTGTATTGGGGTGTATCCCCAACTGGTTTCTCACACGCTCCCATATTGTACTGAGGTTTATTCCCCACTGCTTTCACAAACGTTCCTATAATGTATTGAGGTTTATAACCCACTGGTTTCCTACAAGCTCCCATTATGTTTTGAGGTTTTTCCCCACTGCTTTGTCACTCGCTCCCATATTGTATTGAGGCTTAATCCCCACTAGTTTGTCACACGCATCCATATTGTATTGAGGTTTATTCCCCAATGAATTCTCACACTCTCCTATACTGTATTGATGTTTATCCCCAATTGGTTTCTCACACTCTCCCATATTGTACTGAGGTTATCCCCCACTGGTAACTCAAAAGGTCTGATATTGTATTGAAGTTTATCCCCGAGTGGTTTCTCACACGCCCCCATATTGTACAGAAGGTTATCCCACACTGGTTTCTCACACGCTCCCATAAAGTATTGAGGTTTATTCCCCATTGCTTATACAAACGCTCCCATATTGTATTGAGGTTTATGTCCCACTGGTTTCTAACAAGCTCCCATATTGTGTTGAAGTTTATTCCCCACCTCTCTGTCACACGCTCTCATATTGTATTGGGGCATATTCCCCACTAGTTTATCGCACTCTCCCTTATTGGAATGAGCTTTATTCTCCAATGGAATCTCACACGCTCCCATATTATATTGAAGTTCATCCCTAACTGGTTTCTCTCAGGATCAAATATTGTATTGAGATTAATCCCCGACTGGTTTCTCACACGTTTCCATATTGTATTGAGGTTTCTTCCCACTGGTTTCTCACACGCTCCCATATTTTAGTGAGATTTATCCCCCACTGCATTCTCACACTCTCCCATATTGTATTGAGGTTTATCCCCGACTGGTTTCTCACACGCTCCCATTTTGTTTTAAGCTTTATTCCCCACTGCTTTCTCAAACACCCATATTGTATTTAGCTTTATTTCCCACTGTCTTCTCACACCCTCCCATATTGGGTTGACGTTTTTCCCACACTGGTTTCTTACACGCTCTCATATTGTATTGAGGTTTTTTCCCCTCTGCATTCTGAAACGTTCCCATATTGTTTGGAGTTTTATCTCCGACTGGTTTCTCACACTGTCCCATATTGTATTGATGTTTATACCCCACTAATTTCTCACGAGCTCCCATATTGAATTAGTTGTCTTCTGCACTGTTTTCTCACATGCTTCCATATTGTATTGAGGTTTATTCCCCATTCGTTTCTCTCACGTTCCCATATTGTATTGAGGTTTATCTCCAACTGGTTTCTCACACGCTCCCATATTGTACTGAAGTTTATTCCCCACTGCTTTCTCACACTCTTCCATTTTTTATTGAGGTTTATCCCCAATTGGTTTCTCTCACTCTCCCAGATTAGATTGAGGTTTATCCTCCACTAGTTTCTCACAAGCTCACATATGATATTCAGGTTTATTCCCCACTGCATATTCACACGCTTCCGTATTACATTGAGGTCTGTTTCCCAGAGAATTCTCACACCCTCCCATATTGTAATGAGTTTCATTCCCCTTTGGTTTCTCAAAGGCTCCCATATAATTTTGAAGTTTATCCCCATCTATTTTCTCACACGCTCCCATATTGTATTGAGGTCTATACCCCACTGGTTTCTCACACGCTCCCATATTGTACTGAAGTTTATCCCTCATTGGTTACTCACATGCTTCCATACTGTATTCAGGTTTTCTCCCCACTGCTTACTCACACGCTCCCATATTGTGTTGAGGTTTATTCCCCACTACTTTGTCACACGCTCCCATATTGTATTGAGGCTTATTCCCCACTGGCATCTCACACTCTCCCATAGTGTATTGAGGTTTATTCGCCAATGAATTTTCAAACGCTCCAATATTATATTGAGGTTTATCCCTAACTGGTTTATCACATGCTCAAATATTGTATTGAGGTTTATCCCCAACTGGTTTCTCACACGCTTCCATATTCTATTTGGGTTTATTCCCCACTGGTTTCTCAAACGCTCCCATATTCTATTGAGGATTATCCCCCACTGCTTTTTCACACTCTCCCATATTGTATTGAGGTTTATCCCTGACTAGTTTCTCACACGCTCCCATATTGTATTGAGCTTTATTCCCCACTACTTTCTAAATCACCCATATTGTATTCATTTTATTTCCCACTGTCTTCTCACACCCTTCCATATTAGGTTAACGTTTTTCACACACTGGTTTCTTACACGCTCTCATACTATATTGAGGATGATTATTCCCCACTGCTTTTGACACGTTCCCATATTGTTTTGAGGTTTATCCACGACTTTTTTCTCACACGCTCCCATATTGTATTGAGGTTTATCCCCAACTGATTTCTCACATGTTCCCATTTTGAATTGAGTTTTTTCTGCACTGCTTTCTCAAACGCTCCCAAATTGTATTGAGGTTTATTCCCCATTCGTTTCTCACACGTTCCCATATTGTATTGAGGTTTATCCCCATATGATTTCTCACATGCTTCCATATTGTATTGAGGTTTATTTCCCACTGCTTTCTCACACGCTCCCATGTTGTAACGACGTTTATCCCCAATTGGTTTCTCACACTCTCCCATATTGTATTGAGGTTTATCCTCCAATGGTTTCTCACAAGCTCCCATATGGTATTCAGGATTATTCCCCACTGCATATGCACACGCTCCCATATTACACTGAGATTTGTTCCCCACAGAATTCTCACACGCACACATATTGTATTGAGTTTTATTCCCCATTGGTTTCTCAAACGCTCCCATATTGTTTTAAAGTTTATCCCCATCTGGTTTCTCTCACGCTCCCATATTATATTGAGGTTTATCCCCCACTGGTTTCTCATACGCTCCCAAATTGTATTGAAGTTTATCCCCCAGTAGCTTCTCACACGCTCCCAATTTGTATTGGGGTGTATCCCCAACTGGTTTCTCACACGCTCCCATTTTGTACTGAGGTTTATTCCCCACTGCTTTCACAAACGTTCCCAAAAATGTATTGAGGTTTATAACCCACTGGTTTCCTACAAGCTCCCATATTGTGTGGAGATTTTTCCCCACTGCTTTGTCACACGCTCCCATATTATATTGAGGCTTAATCCCCACTGGTTTGTCACACGCTTCCATAAGGTTGTGAGGTTTATTCCCCCAATGGTTTCTCACAACCTACTATATTGTATTGATGTTTATCCCCAATTTTTTTTCTCACACGCTCCCATATTGTACTGAGGTTAGCCCCTACTGGTTTCTCACACGCTCTGAAATTGTACTGAGGTTTATTTACCACTGCTTTCTCAGACGCCCCCATATTGTACAGAAGTTTATCCCACACTGGTTTCTCACATGCTCCCATAAAGAATTTAGGTTTATTCCCCACTGCTTATACGAACGCCCCCATATTGTATTGAAGTTTATCCCCCACTGGTTTCTAACAAGCTCCCATATTGTGTTGAAGTTTATTCACCACTTCTCTGTCACACGCTCCCATATTTTATTGAGGCTTATTCCCCACTGGTTTCTCACACTCTCCCATATTGAATTGAAGTTTATTCCCCAACGCATTCTCACACGCTCCCATATTGTATTCAAGTTTATCCCTAACTGGTTTTTCACAGGCTCAAATATTGTATTGAGGTTTATTCTCGACTAGCTTCTCATGCGCTTCCATATTGTATTGAGGTTTATTCCCCAGTGGTTTCTCATACGCTCCCATATTTTATTGAGGTTTATCCCCCACTGCTTTCTCACACTCTCCCATATTGTATTGAGATTTATCCCCGACTGGTTTCAAACACTCTCTCATGTTGTATTGAGCTGTATTCCCCACTGCTTTCTAACATGATCCCTTATTGTATTAAGGTTTATCTTCCACTGGTTTCTCACACGCTCTCATATTGTATTGGGGTTTATTTCCAAGTGGTTTCTCATACGCTCCCTTGTTTTATTGAGGTTTTCCCCCACTGGTTTTTCACACGCTACCAAATTTTAGTGGGGATTATCCCCAAATGATTTTTCACACTCTCCCATATTGTACTGAAGTTTATCACCCACTGGTTTCTCACACGATCCCAAATTGTATTGAGGTTTAATCTGCACTTCTTTCTCACACGCTCCCATATTGTATTTAGGTTTATCCCCAAATGGTTTTACACATGCCCCCATATTGTATTGAGGTTTATCCTCCATTGGTTTCTCAGACGATCCCATAATGTATTGATGTTTGTTCCCCACGGCTTTCTAACACGCTCCCATATTGTACTGAGGATTATCCCCAGCTGGTTTCTCACACGATGCCATATTGTATTGAGTTATATCCCCCATTGGTTTCTCATATCCTCCCATATTGCATTGAGGTTTATTAACCATTAGTTTCTCATACGCTCCTATATTGCATTGAGGTTTATACCCAACTGGTTTCTCACACTCCCTCATATTGTATTGAGGTTTATTCCCCACTGCTTTCCCAAATGCTCCCATATTATATTGAGGTTTATTCCTCACTTGTTTTCACACTCTCCCATATTCTATTGAGGTTTATTCCCCACTGGTTTCTCGAACACTTCCATATTGTATTGAGGTTTAATCCCTATTGGTGTCTCACACGCTCCAATATTGTATTGAAATTTATCCTTCACTGGTGTCTTAAACGTTCCCATATTGTATTTTGGATTAATCCCCACAGCTTACTCACACGCTCACATATTGTATTGAGCTTTAATCCCCACTGCTTTCTCAAATATTGCCATTTTGTACTGAGGTTTTTTCCCATTGGTTTCTCAAACGCTCCCATATTGCATTGAGGTTTATCAAACGCTGGTTTTTCACATGCTCCCATATTTTATTGAGGTGTAATACCTACTGCTTTCTGGCCCGCTCAAATATTGTAATGAGGTTTATGAAACACTGGTTTCTCACACGTTCATATATTGCATTGAGGTTTATCCCCCACTATTTTCTTATGAGCTCCCAAATTCAATTGAGTTTTGTTCCCCATTGGTTTCTCACACGCTCTCATGTTGTATTGAGGTATATTCACTATTGGTTTTTCACAGGTTCCCATATTGTATTAAGGTTTATCACCCACTGGTTTCTCACACGCTTCCATATTGTATTTAGGGTTCTTCCCAACTGGTTACTCACAAGCTCTCATATTGTGTTTAGGTTTATCGTAGACTGGTTTTTCAGACGCTCAAATATTGCATTGAAGTTTATCCCCCACTGGTTTCTCGCAGGCTCCCATATTGTACTGATGTTTATCCCTCACTGCTTTCTCACACGTTCCCATATTGTATTGAGGTTCATCCTCAACTGGTTTCTCACACGCTTCCATATTGTGTTGAGGTTTACCCCCCACTGGTTTCTCACAAGCTCCCATATTGTATTGAGGCTTATCCCCAAATGGTTTTTCATATGCTCCCATATTGTATTAAGGTCTATCACTCACTGGTTTCTCACATGCTCCCATATTGTATTGAGGTTTATCCCCAACTGGATTCTCACACGCTCCCATATTGTATTGAGGTTTATCCCCAACTGGATTCTCACACGATCCCATATTGTATTGACGTTTATCCCCCACTGGTTTCTTATACGCTTCAATATTATATTGAGGTTTATTCCCCAAAGGTTTCTCACATAATCCGATATTGTATATAGGTTTATCCCCCACTGGTTTCTAACACGCTCCTATATTGTAGGGAGGTTTATTCCCTCTTGTTTCTCACACGCTCCCATATTGTATTGAGGTTTAACCCAACTGCTTTTTCACTCTCTCCCATATTGTATTGAGGTTTATCCCCCACTGCTTTCTCACACGCGCCCATATTTCATTTAAGTTTCTCCCCCACTGGTTTCTCACACGCTCTCATATTATATTGGGGCTTATTCCAAACTGGTTTGTTAAACGCTCTCATATTTTATTGAGGTTTATCCCCCACTGGTTTCTCACAAGCTAACAAATTTTAGTGGGGATTATCCCCATCTGATTTCTCACACGCCCCCATATTGTACTGAGGGTCATTCCCCATTGGTTTCTCAGAAGGTCCCATATTGTATTTAAGTTTCTCCCCATCTGGTTTCTCACACGCTCCCATATTGTGTATAGTCATACTCCTCACTGGTCTCTAGCACGCTCCCATATTGTATTGAGGTTTATCCCCCATTGGTATCTCACACGCTCCCATATTGTATTGAACTTTTCACCCTACTTGTTTCTCACACGCTCCCATGTTGTATTGAGGGTTATTCCCCACTGCTTGCTCACACGCTCCCATATTGTATTGAGGTTTATCCCGAGTGGTTTCTCACACGCTCTCATATTTTATTGAGGTTTATCCCCCAATGGTTTCTCACACGCTTCCATTTTGTACTGAGGTTTATCCCTACATGCTTTCTCACACGCTCCCATATTGTATTGAGGTTTATCCTCACCTGGTTTCTCATATGCCCCCATATTGTATTTAGGTTTATCCCCCAGTGGTTTCTCACACGCTCCCATATTGTATTGAAGCATATCCCCAACTGGTATTTCACCTGCTCCCATATTGTATTAAGATTTATCACCCACTGGTTTCTAACAAGCTCCCATTTTGTACTGACGTTTAATCTGCAATGCTTTCTCACATGAGCCCATATTTTATTGATATTCATCCCCCACTGCTTTCTCAAACCCTCCCATATTGAACTGACGTTTAATATCCACTGGTTTCTCCTGCGCTCCAATATTGTAATGAGGTTTATTCCTCATTGGTTTCTCACATAATCCCAGATTTTATGTAGGTTTACCCCCCACTGGTTTTTAACATGCTCCCATACTGTATTGAGGCTTATTCCCCACTGCTTTCTCACACGCTCCCATATTGTATTGACGTTTCCCCCACTGCTTTCTCACACGCTACCATATTGTATTGATGTTTATCCCACACTGGTTTCTCACACGCTCTCATATTATACTGAGGTATATTCCCCAACGCTTTCTCCCACTCTTCCATATTGCACTGAGGTTTATCCTCGACTGGTTTCTCACACGCTTCCATAACTTATTGAGGTTTCTCCACGACTGTGTTTCTCACACGCTCCCATATTACATTCAGGTTTATTCCCCACTGGTTTCTCACACGCTTCCATATTCAATTGAGGTTCATTCCCCATTGGTTTCTTAGACGCTCCCATATTGTATTAAAGTTTATCTCCATCTGGTTTCTCACACACTCCCAAATTGTATTGAGGTTTATCCCCCATTGGTTTTTCAGACACTCCCATATTGTATATAGGTTTATTCCCCACTGATTTCTCACACGGTCACATATTAAATTGAGGTTTATCCCCCACTGGTTTCTCACACGCTCCCATATTGTATTGAGGTTTATTCCCCACTGCTTAATCACACGCTTCCATATTGTATTGAGGTTTATCCCAGACTGGTTTCTCAAACGCTCCCATATTTTATTGACGTTTCTCCCCCACTGGTTTATCACACGCTCCCATATTGTGCTGAGGTTTATCCCGTACTGCTTTCTCACACGCTCCCATATT
>JAYMFT010409284.1:0-18359 GCA_038088735.1 Panulirus argus | reverse complement strand
TATATATATATATATATATATATATATATATATATATATATATATATATATATCCTAGCCTGGGCCAGGTACCCATTGTATTGACCAACCCCAAGGGGTGGATGAACAGCAGGGTTGACTGTGGACCGACTGCCGCAACCAGGAATCGAACCTATGCACTCGACCCTGGGCGGCCCGTGAATGTGTAACGGTCAGCAACGCTAACCGGTACACCACGAGAGTTATGGTTTATCGTGCTTCACCTGGAGGTATCGTCCCCATATGACTCTTACAAGACACATTATAGTAATCCATAATAATCTGTTTTTATTCCACACATACACTGGTTGTTAGAATTGACAGCAGCGGTAAGGCGAAAGAGCTATACCACACAGCTGAGCCTGTGGGTGAAGATAGGTACCAAGAGGAGAGTTTAGGACAAGTTAGGAGTTTCTTGACTGGAAACACTCGAAGATTATAACTTGCTCGTTCTCATACGAACTGTAGTCTGGTCATATAGATATATGAAGATATAAATATAGTGATATATAAGGCCGAAGACTTCTAGGAGAAAAGGCAATCTTCTTTTGATTCCTTTTGTTTCAACTTTTATGACAAAGTAGGGAATACGTGGGAAGTATTCTTTCTTCCCTATTCCCAAGGATGATATATATATATATATATATATATATATATATATGTTCATTGTCTACGAAGCCACGGGCTGGGGTGTCTAAATGTGTGTGAATGTAACCGAGATGAGAAGAGAGGAGAGATAGGTGGTATGTTTGAGGAAAGAAACCTGTATGTTCTGGCTCTAAGTGAAACAAAGCTCAAGGGTAAAGATGAGGAATGGTTTGGGAATGTCTTCGGAGTAAAGCCAGGTATTCGTGTGAGGACAAGAGATAAGGAAGAGGTAGCAATACTCATAAAGCTAAAGTTTTGCGAAAGTATGTAGGGAAATATGCTCCAGACTGATGTGGGTAAAAATAGAATTATGTTGCGAAAGATTTGTGACTATTTGTGCTTATGCAACTGGCCATGAGAAGAAAGATGATGATAGACAAGTGCTCTGGGAGGAGACGAGTAAATGCGATAACAGTGTTGGTGCTTTAGATCAGGTAATAGTAATGGGTGATTTAATGCGAGAGTGAGTAAACGTGGCAACTGAAGGTGTAATTGAAGAAATGCGTTATTCACTGAGGTCAATAGGAATGGTGAACAACTGCAGAATCGTGTGCTGAAGAAGGTCATCTGATTGGGAATACGTGGTCCAAAAAGGGAAGTATACGTGAATAAGTAAGAAAGGTGGTCTGAGGGCATTATCTTATTACGCACTAATCGATAGGCGTGGAAAAGAAAGACTCTTGGTTGTGCACGTGCTGAGAAGCGCAGCTGGTGGGATGACTGACCATTACCTGGTGGAAGCAAGGATGAGATCTGTAGGAATTTTCGAAAAGAGGAAACGACACCAGTGAATAGAGTGTGGTGACAGTAAGTGAGCTTGAAAAAAGTGACTGGGAGTAGAGTGGTGAAAGGTGGGAGTAAACGAAGTTTACGGAAGTGGAGGTTTTCAAAAAAGAAGAGAGAATGTCGAGAAGAGAGTGGTGAGTGTGAGTGAGCTTCGAAAGGAGACTTGTGGGAAGAAATATCAGGAGAGATTGAGTGTAGAATGGCAAAAGGTAAGAGCAAGTGAAGTGAAGGGAATGGGTGAGAAATGGGATGTCTTCAGGGAAGCAGTGCTGGCATGTGCAAGAGATTTCTGTCACACGCGGAAGGAAGGGTGGAGGGTGGGGGGGGGGGCATGTTAAAGTGGTAGTGAGTGGTGGGATGAAGAAGTGAAACTGCTAGCGAATGAGAAAAGAGGTCTATGGGCAGTACTTACATGGAAGGAGTGCAGATAATTGGAAGATATGCAGGAGAAAGCGGCAGGATGTCAAAAGGAAGGTACAGGGGTTGGGAAAGGGGACAGAGAAGAGCTGGGATGAACAGTTATGAATAAACTTCAGTGAGAATGTTTGGAAGGAGGTTAACAGTAGAAAGAAAAGACAATGGGAATATTAGTGAAATGGGCAAATGGTGAAGTGACAGGTAGTAATAAAGTGGGGATGAGATGGATGGTAATTTGAAGGATTGTTGAATATGTATAATGAGAGGGAAGCAGATGTAGGGTGATTGCGTCGGGAAGGTGTGCAAAATGGAGAAAGCGGAAAGAAAAGAAATCTTGGAAAGCGGCTTGGTGAAGTGAGAGGTGGTGAAAGACTTACTTAAGATGAAATGCGGCAAGGAAGCTAGGGTGGATGGTATTGCAGGTACAATTTCTTAAGAAATGGGTTGACTGCGTTGCTCCTTGGCGTAATCTATCTCATGTTCAGTAAAGAACACAAGTTAAAGTTGTGGGGCAGTACATATGAACAACGGGAAAGGAACGGAAAGAAAATGTACTGACGAACTCCTCTGAACACTGTATGTGTTCTCACTTTTTTTTCTAAATAAAAGTCGCAAGATGTTACTAATCAATCAGCAGCGTCAACTAAAGTATACGAATGTGCTAAAAAATGTCTGTCTGGAATATAACCTATATAGTGTTTAACAAACATCATTTTCTCCAGACTTACATGTAACATTTGTGATGTTGGTTCTAATTAAAAACAATTTACATAACCTCTCCATTTACATCGCTGAGTAGAGTCGCATCTGTTTTACAACACACAAAAAAAAAAAATGTGTTCTCTTGGAATACAAAGGCTACAATCACCGAAGCAGTATAAATGATTCTGAAATGTTAGACATAGGACGATTATGTGACTTAAAAGGGTCTGTGAAAAGTCTATACGTAAGATCAACAAAGAGGTGGTTATTGGAAGCTTATCTTACCATCGTTCAACTTCTTTGGCAACACACAATTCAGACTTTTTCTTTATACGCTGATGAAAAATGTAAGCGTTCACTTGTATCAATTATTCCCTTTCATGACCCCAGTTGTGAAATACCCCTTTCAGGTCTCTCTGATTCGTATTTCCATGTCATACGGAGCTCATACGTATAGAATCTTATTAACCTGCGTCGTTGGTAAGCAATAAGTCGTCAGCATGATATGTCTATTTATTACCCAGATGTCATATAGCGAATGGAGAAGAGAGTGGTAGCCATTCATCTAGCCGGGTTTGTTTACTTTGGGCACGAATCACCCAATCCAAACTGAGTGATTCGAACGGATCAGTGTCCAATCTTCAAAACACGTATTACTGACTAAGCAAAGCTCGAGTGCTAAAAGATGCAGGTAGACTTGCCCCAGGATATAGACTCTAGGGAATGACTGCTTTCGAAGTGGCAAACTTCATGCTCCCAGAGAAGCTCGACGAGGAAGTAAATGCAAAGTTTCTGGAGCTAATTTGGAGACACAAAAACAGGTAAACTCTTAGACGCATTAGCTACCCTGAGGGAGAGGCAGTTCTAATTGCTTCAAACCAGGACGCTCAGGATGTTTTCTCGAGGAGGAAGCAGCACGGGAAAGGGAAACTCACCAACGTAAAAAACTAAAGAGAAAAGATAATTCCTTCTAGGACGATTCTGCTGGGACGTACAGTCGATCATAGTATCATTGCGGAGCAGAAGCTTCCTACAGGAAGAGTGTAGGCAAGACAACATCCCAAACAGGGAGGCGATCCTGCATAGGGCAGGATAAGTGAAACAGAGAGGGCGAGGGCGTGTTGCAGGGGATTTTTCAGCCACGGAGTTTACGTTCCAGTTGTGAAAATATGTTACAGGTCATCAAAATCTTGAGCGAGCGAGAGTCAGGCAGGTGGAGGGCTCGTTACGTGCAGCACCTGATGGGACACTCTGGCACTGTTCACTGCATGGAAGAGGTGGCCGGTGTGGAGGCGGTCAAAGGCGTATATCCCGCCTGCTTGGGAAGATACAAAGCTGGGAGTTGGAAGTGTCCATTGAGGCCTCAAAAGAAACCTTAAAGTGTGTGTGTGTGTGAGAGAGAGAGAGAGAGAGAGAGAGAGAGAGAGAGAGAGAGAGACAGACAGACAGAGACAGACAGACAGAAAGACACAGAGACAGGCACACAGACAGACACACAGACGGAAAGATATAAATAGAAGCGGACTTTTTGAGTACCACTGAAGCCTCTAAGAAAACCTTAAAGTGAAAGAACGCGAAACAGACAGACAGACAAACTTAGACAGACATGAGTCCAAGAGACAGCGAACCATTCCTGCTTCACGGTCTCGAACCTTTGCCTGAGTCGAAGTGCGCCAGCAGCTTTAACTGAAGCCCCGAGTTACACTAGTTTTCCCACCTCTCACAACAAGGAAAATACCGAGGAAAGTTTCCGAATCTGCTCTCAGAGAATTACAAACCCACAGCCCAATATCCTTACTCATCTAGACTCCCTAATGAATGGTTTGGCAAAAGTTATGCTAAAGCCCTTCGAGAAACAAATATAATTTCTTACCAAAGAACTCTTCAACATTTGTATTTGGCCGAGAGTTAGACTCTTTTAAAGAAGGGGCAAGTGATTCGAATCCCTTGCAACAACAGGTCAAAGCTCTAGCAAAGAAAAATACCCAACACTACAGCAGCAGAATCAAGAAACATAAGAAAATGGAGATAGAAACTGACTCCCTGGAGAAGTATATGATAAGCGTTCAGAATCCTTCTCAGAATGAAACGAGCCGAGCAGCAGACAGTGCCAGTCAGGATCGAGCGCGGAACACGTGTCAAAACATCTGCATCCAGAGAAATTGACAGGTACATGTGACTCCAGGGTGGCACCATCAAGCAGTCATGTCATCGAATGGAAAATAAGTCGCATTGCTACACCCGCAGGTAATGCACATTCCTCATCAGCCTGTGTAAAGACGACTCATAACTCCCGATTCATATGCTGCATATGGGTTTGGATTAGCTTCAAAACCAACGAAAACTCTCAGTGATACTGATGAATGATGGACTGAATATCATAAAGGAGGTAACAAATATATGATCCGACACACAATCTGGGCATTCCACAAACTCATGCAGTGGAATAGCAATGTTTCTACATACAACTCAACAGCTATACTCCACAAACTTATACTTGTGTAATTTGAACATTCGACTTCGTCCCCCTTGTCTTTATACACTGGCACTAAACATGCATCCCATCAACCCTAAGGCATTTCATCATGATCAATACATACACCGAAAATGCTAACTAACCAGTCAACAGCTTATTCACTTCCCTTTTAAGAAATTCAGCGGCAATACCATCCATTCCTGCTGCCTTGCCACATTTCATTTTTGGCAAGGCTTTCATCACCTCTTTTCTTTTTTGCTAGAACGCTGGCCACTTGAGTCGGGGAGGTAGGCATGGTTAGGGAACTGGTAAGTGGTGATCTCATTAAATCGGACCATCTTAAGACGCGAGTCTTTCGTTACGATGATGTGGCCTCCATTTCGTGACCATGGACTCGTTCATAGAGTAACATTCCACTCTAATGACATGGTTGAAAAGGGAAGTGAAATTGTCATAGGGCCTCCAGACGAGGATATGATCACTGTTAGATATACTGCGAAATATCGGCAAGCAACGTCGAACTTTCTTGTAAACTCTGGTATTAGGAAAATCTAAATTGTCGAACGAGACCGCTGTACGTGTCCTTTTAAGGCTATACGTACCAAATCCTCAGCGCTGGTACAAATGCCAATGATACGATCACCCGGCAAGATCTTGTACTGTTCCATACCGTTGCAGGAATTGCTCCAGCAAGGACCATCCTGCTGACAACTGCCCAGCGAAGGGCTACATTGCTCTAACCGTAGGGTCAGCACGCTTAGATTCGGGCCGTGAACACATTCCGTTCAGAACTGTGGATGAGGTAAAGACGAACGTTTCATGTAGGTAGACATGGTAGACGATGATCCAAATCTTTTTCTTATCTTCTCAATCTCAATTCTTCTCAATCTCAATGATTGACGAGAAGGACAGTAATGGTTCAGATCGTAATCACGGCAGACGCGTATCGTCGCCTATCGTCACTCGCTGATCGTCCTTACATTAGAAGCAGCATCTTACAGGCAGAGAGGCTGTTTGCCAAACACTATTGCAACATTCTGAAAAAAGGAAGTCAAGTTCGGTAAAGAGTTTCTCTTTCAGTAAGGAGATTACTTCGTGAATGGCTTGAGGCTGGTGAGGTCACCACTTTCAGTGAGTTGTCCGTAGCGGGGTAGCTGAAGTGAGACGACCCCAAGGAAATTCAATTGTTTTTTCTGGATGAAAAACACGCCCAAAGCTTTGCCAGACGAAACTGCACCGGCAATCTGCTCCTCGCTGATTCACCAGGCTAGGCTTCTCGGCCACAACCCATTGTCAAGGGACCTTGTTCGTGATCAGAGTAAGATCTCGGGCGTGAACTTTACCTCGCTTCTGAGTAATACTTCGGGAAGGTTCAAGATCACAGTCAGGTTGGGCCCGCCCCGTGGGACAGAATTCAATTGTCTTTTTTCCCTGCGCGCGTCAGGGCTACGAAGCTGCTCCGCTGTGTCGTAAGTTACGCGAGGAAGAAAGAAATATGGAGGCACGTGTCGTCTCTTACGATCGGCTGGAGAGTTCAGCCACTGTTCTTAAGAGTAGCATTTGGATTGAAATTCCATTAGTTACGTCCAGCACGTCTATAACGGCACG
Source organism: Panulirus argus (assembly GCA_038088735.1). Lineage (NCBI taxonomy): Eukaryota > Metazoa > Arthropoda > Malacostraca > Decapoda > Palinuridae > Panulirus > Panulirus argus. The sequence continues at coordinate 11,704 of JAYMFT010409284.1, read as the reverse complement.
GTGTCGTTCAGAGATCCCAGTGGCTACTGACACCCTGTTTGGATTTTCAGTGACTCTGTCGTGTCTAGGAATGTTGTACTGAAGGAATCTCCCCCTGGAGAGGAGGGATCTTATGATAGCATGCCTATGTTGCCACAGGGTGTTGCATGGTGCTCCAGGGTGTTGCACGTTCCAGCAGGGTTTTCCATGGTGCAATAGGGTGTTGCATGTTGCCACAGGGTGTTGCAGGAGTTTATGCCAAACTGTTTTGTAGACTGTATATGTTGACCAACATGGTATTGATCCATGATACTATACGGGTGCAAGATTATCACCAGTATCATGACACTGCTGGCACCTGTATGTTTCTTGATTTCATTGTGCCTGATATACGTAGCTACCTGGTTCACGTTATGTGTAAAGCGTTGCCGCGTATGTGCATAATTCATGGGTATCATTTTAGAGGAGCAATAGCATTAATGTTCCCGCTGAGAATAACTGCCACGTTGCGCCTCGAACTGCTTTTAAGAATTTTCTTTGTTTCGCAAAAAAAAAAAAAAAAGGACATAAGAATGTTAGCTCAAGACTTTCTTCAAAATAATCAATCATGTGAACTCATTAGATTTTGGGAGGACGTCTAACCATAACTCCTGCACGCAGGGAAATCTTCCTTTCTGAAAATGAGATTGCTTCTTCTTGGTTTTCTCGGACTAGTGAACGTCATAGCAGGGTCAGTGTGTTGGTACTAGCGGAAGAGTCTGAAGCTTCGAGCTTGCAGGATAAACTCCCATTATTTTATTACGTTTTCCTGTTATAGTTATCTTTATATATTTTTTTTCTTTTGTGTTATCTGAGACGGCACGATTAAGTGAGGCCCTAATCAAGAACAATTACCAATTGTGTTTTGTATTTTCGTATTTGCATCTGTCTCGTTATATTGGAAGTATAGTACCGTGTTAAGTGTGAGTTTTGAGCCAATATGTCATTGATTCCGAACCGACGATGGTTCGACTTAGTTGTGTCGAGCAGGAAGTAATGTGGTGGTGGTCTGTAGCCCAGGCAGTGAGCAGCTGGCGAACTATTCTTAAAGTAAGTTGTTTCTCTGTGTAATTCTGTTTTGATGATATATATATATATATATATATATATATATATGAATGTGAAAACGCACTTCAGAAGGAGTTCATTGTTTTATTTAACCTGCAGTTTATCTATACATGTGTGGCACGACTAGTTTCACGGAGACAATCCGCCTCTTCAGGTGCCAATAATTGCTGAACATCCCACCTAGATCACTAGGTCTGCATCCCTTCCAGTCGTTGAGCAACTTTCTTGTCACGTTGTAAGAAAATTCCGTCGGACGTCCCCCACGACCTCGGTGTCGTAACCCAACATCTCTGGCTTTAACGGGTGTACCACAGCTGTTCATATGGTGTGTTGTAACAAGCGTTCCGCAGTCCAATCACGGTCGACAGCAGTGTCCCGCCAGGGCTCCTCTGTCGAGCTGGGGATCACTTGGATAAGCAGAGTCTATTCTCGGATGGCCAGCCTGAGTCACAGGTTCATTCAGCGTCCGAGAATGTTTGATCCTATAACAGGAGATTCTCTTAAGTTTAGGGGAGTGAGATGGGGCATTAATGACCATGAAGCTCTATAGCTTTCACCTGTTTAGAAGAACGGAGACCTTTTACGAAACCCATTATATCATTAATGACAAGTGAGGTGTGTAGATATAGGTGCCACAATCCTAATTTGGAATTCATATGTTGATAGTTACACTCTTGTATTGGATTCCCTAAACACATCTGGTGTAGTGAATCTTACATATCGGAGATTGGCTTGGTCTTGTATCCCTTAATGATACTGACTACATATTTCTCAGCGGAATGATGAACAACAGTCTACCTGGAGGAGAACTCCCGCAAGTCCGTCCTCGATGGAAATCATCACCCCGTCACCCCAGACCACTACGAACTCGCCGGCTGCCCAGGAGAACTGTCCAGGTTAGACCTGTTTATGTCAAGAAGTTTTCTCATTAGTAGAGACAAGTGATAGCTGCTGCACTATCCGTAATGGTAACTGGAGTAGAAATGAATACTGTGTGTTGCCCGAATTCACCGACTGTGGCAAGGTGTTATGGATTGGATGAAGCATGATTGTGGTGTGAGGGCTTGACCCAGTCGTGAGGCAGACGAGGTGAAGTCCGAGGCCTGATGACCTTGTTTTTTGTGAAGAACCACGTGGTCGATGTTCTACGTACGTCCCTCGCAGGAGGCGTGGAATACGTAACGGTAAAAGCGTTGCTGTTGATCTTACACTAGCTTTTTTGCCAAACGAGACGAATGACACTTTTTCACATTTTCAAAGAAGTGTTTAAACCTTTATTGATATCAGGGAGATTCCTTGGATGGTTAGTTCCCTAAATGACACAAGGCAACTATAATGTCTACCGAATAGGTCAACTGTAATAGGTAATTACGACCGCAATTGTAATTCTTGGAAACAGTACTACATCGGTTGGTCCCTCCCCATTCGGGGATATAGAAATTCCCAAAAACCATACTGGGTCATTCATGGACGAAAGACTCCATCAAAATCCAGGTACAGAATGAAACATTAAAAAAAAAAAGCTAAAAAGGACAAAAATGATTGATATGTTAATATGTAAGTAATCTATGCATGTTAAATGATTACAAAGGAATTCAAAAGGTATGTTGACAGCAGCAGACCACTGGGTCCTTTCAGAGTTGTTTGCGTTGGTGGAAATCATCAGAAACACAGACACTAGTGTGGTAGGACTTTATATGTAAACAAGTGACTTGAGGACAAATGCCTATACGGAGGCGCCAGTGATGTCGGCCGTGGACTTGAAGCGGAGTATCTGTCATTTAAAAAAAATCTTAAACATATCTATAGCGTTCTTTCAGTTAATCTTACTGGTACATTATTCCTTATGTTTACAGTCTGAAAAAAAAAGATACATTTGCAAATTCGAAGCAAAACTTCCCATGAACTTGTGTCCATTTCTACAAGAAAACCCAGCTTCAGATAGCCGCTCACAGTATATCGAGATCGTCAAAGCCTTGGATAACTTTGAACAACTGTATCAAATCATCTCTTGATCCTCTTTGAGTTTAGGTCAATGTAAGAATCATCTCGTCAGCTCCTTTTATTCTGTCTTGTTTTTTCAAATGCGGTGACCAAAACTAGAACACAATACGCAAGGTTGGGACGCATAGATGAAATATAAAGATTGACGATTAATTTCTTAGCCTGAAATTCGAACGCCCTACTTTTTGAGGCTTAGAGCTTCGGTCGCCCGTTTCTCTGCTTTTCTGTGCACTGATTAACTTAATATTTCTGTCCTTGAAGATTACCACACCTACGTCCTTATCCATGTTTGTCTTTTGTTGCCCAACAGAATTAACACACGTTTTAAGTTTGCACGTAAGAGACAGAGGTTGGATGTGATCGAATGAGGCCTTCCTCTGTCTTTTCCTTAGGGATTCCCCGCTAATGCGGGAAATGGGGAATAAGTATGAAAAACAAGAAATAGTGTTACAGTCCAGTGAAATCAGTACTATGGCCAAAGCCCCTTAGGTGCAGGAAAGCATTACTTTTATCGCGTCTTACTCTCGCATATCTCATATGCTCATAGATTCGTTTATCAGTGTCTTTTCCCGTTTCTCCGACATATACATCATCGTGAAAATCCTTGCATGGCATTACATATAGACCTCCGTCTATATTATCAGAAGGTTTGCTCTTCGATAGTGAGTTGCTATATTTAATTGACACATTGATGCCTACATCACATAACAACTCGGTAAAGTCTATGTTAGCAAAGAACAAATCTATAGATGATGAAGCTCTTCACGGGCGTATATGGACCATACAAGGGAGTAGGGCTTCTGTCCTCCGCAAGGGTCACGCTAGATAGGTTGTTGTTGCTGTGAGGTCAGGCTAAATGGTTTCATCCAATCAGTGGAGGAGAACGTCGAAGTTGTTGTGGCCCTTATAGCTGAATCCAACCGGGCTGCACCAGTGAGCAAATACAAGGCTTCCTTTGTCCAGGGAGGCACGAGCTCACCAGGTGCTTTGGCTGGTGGCGGGAGAAGCCCTCCTCTTGCCACTGTTGTTCAGTATTTGCTCGCCTCCAATCTAAGCCAATTTGGCCGGAGAGAAAGCCATGTATTGAAAAAGCGCGAGAATCCCAGTTTCACGAGTCTTAAATGAATCAAGCCGTCACCGTCAGGGATGGACGTAGACTGTAGAAATGCCAATTCTTGTACCCTAGTATAGTCATACGGGGCATGACTCGCTGAAGGTACACTTAAGGACCTAAGTCCCAATGAGATAACTGCCGTCGAGGAACGCGTATCTCGCAGAATTCCCAAGATTTATACTAAGGGAAATGGCCAGAAGGACTGACAGCTTATCAACGTACGGTATCTACAGACACACGGAGTTGTGCTGTGAATCTTCGTAGAATCAACTGGACAGCAAATAACGCGCCTTTTCTTTTTTACAAGGAGGAACTCCATCACAGGCGAGGGAGGTGCTCGAAGTGAAGAACCCTGAGGGGCTGGACACTGAAGTACATGCCCATCACAACTTTTATCTGGTTAAAGGACTTGTGTCTAACTACAGACTCCTTAGTCATTCAGAGGAGACGAGGAGGAAAAACTGGCTAACCAAGAAATTTTACAGGTGTAGATAATTTGCATGAAAATGGGTGACTGGCACTGAGACCGATGCTCATCATCACGGAGGACTTGATGTACAAGATCTTGACGTAATGGACGTTTTCCACTACACAGCACCACCAAAACGGTACATAAGTAAGGGACCTCCGGCGTCCCGCTCTCTACGAGATTCCACCGATCAGAGCGCCCCATTTCCCACAGTGGACCAGTCCAGGACAATCGCTGTGGAACGATATAATTGGTGTAGGGAAGAGGAAAAATAGACTTAAGGGGAAAATAAGTAGATATCTTTTATACGTAATATGGAACTCAGTGGTTCTTAAAAAGTCTTCACTAATGAACCAAGCCGAATAACACTTCAGCCGAGCTCCGTGCCATACTATAACCAGCTGAGAAAACCCAAGAGGATTTCTACGGATCTCTACGCTGTGTCGGTTAGCGATGCCGATCCGTTTACGCATTCCCGGGCCGCCCAGAGTCGAGCGCATTAGCTTCAAATCCCGGCTGTGGTAGTCTATCCCCAGTCAACTGTAGGTTACGAACTACAGTATCGTCGTATAGTTCGTCACACACACCCCCCCCCATCCCCAGTGCTTTCTGAGCCGTCGACAGCTTGAACTCGACACAGTCGGTGGTGATGGGAAATCCAACAGTGGTTTATATGACGCAAGACAACGCCGTTTCTACTGGCAATCCCGGGAACGAGCGGACTGATAAGCCAGCATAGACGGCCGTTGAATACTCGCCTAGTTGCTCGTCATCCTTTTCTTACGGAGAGAGATGAAGCCCCAGATCAGAGAATGCCTCCGTATCAGACAAAGGGAAGAATATACACGTAGCAACTGCAAAAAAACTGCACGAGTTTTAAGACGTCAGAAGCAGCGGACAGACATCGGTGGTTCTGGTAAGGTTAAGACTCCGACATAACAACACTGACTTGAGGATGGTTAATGGCGCATGTAGGATTCACTGTTTACTGTTCAAGGCGTCAAGAATGAAGTTCCTAACCCCTCGTTACGATGCTACAAGAGTGTACTGGGCGACCACTGTGACAAATCTTGATCTTCTGGTATCCACTGCACTGCCAAGAATATGCTATACATTTAAGCTGCATTAACGGTGTCTGTGAAAATAGGATTCGGTTACTAGCTAAATATTTCAACAAGAAAATACGCCCCTGATTATGTTAATTTGTTGACGATGTAAAGAAAATATGAATAATGAATGAATTAACCATGATATCACGTCGTCAGGGCTAGATGGTCTGGTGTTGTTAGAAATAATGCTAAATGTCTTCACTAATCCACTCGCCATCCTCTCCACGTACCCACAATCACGCCTTTTTCTCTTTATAAAACTCGCTGCTTCTTATAGCTTTCCTTCCACTACGACCATCTGCCAACCTTAACATATACTTTGTCAAGGTAATCAGAGTCTATAAACGCCACATAAGAATCATTCTGTTTCTCTAAGTATTTCTCAATGCAAACGCCTGATCCACACATCTTCTACCACCCCTGAAACCACATAATTGCTTGCCAGTCTGTTGCTATGTGCAGGCCACCACCCTCTCAATCACCAGTCTCCCATACAGCTTAACAGGTAGACTCAAAATCATTCCTCAGTAATTCGAACACTCGCCTTTGTTCCCCTTACTTTAATACAATGGCATTATACCTGCATTCCGCCAATCCTCAGGAACCTCACCATGACTTGCATGCTTTGAAAATCATAGCTAACTAGTTAACAACACGGTCATTCCTTTATTGAGAAATTCAACAGCGAAACCATCCACTCCAGCCGTCACACCACATTACATCTTACACAAGGTTATACCACCTCTCTCATCGCCAAAACACTTTTTATGAATTTCACTTTGTACTCTTCCATAACCCAAACACCCCTGAAACTGCCACTCTATCATCAAACACATTCAACAGTCCTTCAAAATACTCATTCCATCGCTTCCTCACCTCATTAGTAACTGTTATCACTTCCCTGTTCACTCCTCCACCGATGGTCCCATTTGTTCCTTTGATTTTCTCACTCTATTAACCTCTCGGAGTATCTTATACCGCGTGATATTTGCTGATACTCGCTCACCCCAACTCTCATTTGCCTTCTTTTCCAAACCTTGTACCTTTCCCCTACACCGCCTGCCACTTTCTCTTATAGTTCTCCCAATCACCCACACTCCTCCCCTGTAATTACCGCCCATACACCTTGGTTTTCTCTATCACAAACAAATTTACCTCGTCATCCTTACCACTCTCTAACCCTCTCTCAAATGCCCACCTCCCAGCTTCCACCTTAAACACACACACACACACACAGTGGTACGATAGACTAAAAAGAACTAACTGATTGTGACAAGCGAAGGCTCTCCCCTCTTCCCTTAACAATGAGGAGGATGCACGCCAAATTATCCACCACCTGGTTAATATTTGCCAACGATTACCACAGCTAGACATCAGCTCCTTCCCAGCATGCCTACCAACCCCATCTTCCCCGAATACAGTAGAATATCAAGCAGCTAATAGACCTCGGCGCCTTAAAATCAAACTCTCAACCACGCTCATAGATCTTCAAGCGAAACTATGTGAGGAATTCTCCCACGAATTAGCTATACGGCTGATGGCCATAACTGATTATTCACTCAAACATTCTAAATGCGCCACAGTTTGGAAGACAGCGTTTGTCACTCCACTACCCAGATCCACCAACGCGGAGTCTCTTAATAGCTTGTACCATATTGCAATCACTCTATTCAGCATTTTGATTTGAGCAAGTTTTGCGTTTGACTGGGCTTGTGTTTACAAGAAGTCTTCCTCCATCACTCGCTGCCTTGTCGGCCTCCTCTACTATATAACCGCAATTTGGAGAAACGCAAGACCTCGGTGGCGCTCAAATTCTTAGATCATACTAAGGCTTTCGACTTGGTAAACCAAAACATCGTCACAAAGAACGCACTCTCATGGCTGGCGGTCTTCCTGACCGAGCGAAACCAGACCGTCCGCTTTAGGAAAGCCGCATCGGCCTCACTACCCCTAGCATGCGGTGTGCCACAGGGCACCAAGTTGGAGCCACTCTCCTTCCTCATCCTTATCCGTGAAGCTCTGATGGACACACACACACACCATCGTTGGAAGTATGTAGACAACTCCACCTCTGGCATCAGTGTCGGCAGCGACTCTCCTGACTTCACTGGCTGTCAACACATCATCAACAGCCTTCAGGAGCGGACTACGGCCACCGACGTCACCATCAACCCTCACCAAGGCTGTGATGATGCACATCAACCTGAGTGCAGACAACGTCCAGCCCCGTGACACCACACTAGGCCTCGACATCCTCCTTGGTGTCGATAGAGACGGCGATTTAAACTAGAAGAGTTATGTCAACACCACCATCAAATCTTCCTAATACCGTCTGTTCCTCTTTCGCCAACTGAAATTACTAAGGCGTCTCACCAACTAAGCTCAGGAATTTCTACGCCTCGTCAGCCTGGTATTCCTCGCTATCAAATAGCTAAATGGAAGGACCAGCTAGAAAGGGTGAAGAAAAGGCATACACAATCATCATGGGTCCTTCTTTTCACCACCTACCAAAAGTCCCTCGTCTCGCTAAACCTGTAAGCCCTCACCGACCAATATCGGCAGCTCACACGGCAGTTTGGCAAAAAAAAAAGAAAAACTGGTGACACACCCCCGTCACAGAGACCTCCTTCCCTTCAACTCCTGTCCACGCCGGACCGCCGTTCGTCACTACAATCGACTTGTCCCAATCGTAGCTCGTACAGACAGATAAAGAACAGTCCTATACCTACCACTGTGAACGTCATAAATGGTCTATGAACAAGTGCATAACTATGCAAGTGAACAGCTCAATTTTCTGCAAGTTAAGTTAATTTTTATGTTAACTACTGTATTACTGCAGCTGTTGATCACTTAATGTCCAACCGAGTGCATAATGTATGAAACATACAAATACATATATGCACATACTTGCTCGCCTTCATCCATTCTCTGCGCCACCCCGCCCCACAGGAAGCAGCATCGCCACCCCCTGCATATATATATATATATATATATATATATATATATGGGGTATTTTTGTTGTATTTCGTTCATAATTAGAAAGATACTGCCAACCCCTCCGGATCACAAATGCATGGCGGGCGTCGATAGCAAGTATTGATCACACAAAACCCCCAATATATCTCGGGTAAAGTTATACCATTCCTTGCATTCTCATCCCCCAAGTTATGAATGGCCGCTGCCTCGGCTCTGACCAATTAGACGGCAACGGTTCCTCATCCATCGTCCAGCTGTACCAACAGTGATAGCTAGGGCAATTGTCCCAAAGGTTGTCCAGCCGCTGTTCCAGTCAAACGTACGAGGCTTGGACACACGCCACCGCAGTTCTGCAACGGGAATTAAATTTTATATGAGAGTAATAATTCTCGGATTATAAATGAGAATGTTTGCTTTTATATGTTGGAGATTAGAGATTAGTTTTTTTTTTTTTTGTCTTAAGTTTGTCTTCATCACAGAAGACAGGGATATAAGGTTAGTTAAAAGATAGATGAAGAGAAGATGCGAGAATTGATTTGCTTCTATCACCTCCTTACAAGACTGGTGAAAATCTTTCCTTAGATTTAGTTTGACGAAGGGTTTTCTACGGACTTTGTTCTTGAAGACAGTCTCCTGAAAGTACCCGTCTTTTGCTGTGACTGGATGGCAATTCAGAAATGCACCAGTGTCGTGTACTAACAGTTACGGTACGTCACGCCATTTCCGTACGTGGAACAGTGACACATCTCTGGTATCTTCACTCCACCCTAAGAGAGGAGTCAGCGAGAATGAAATGAGCTGAATTATCTTTTTTTTTTTGTTAAAATCAGTGAGTGTCAGGCTAGAATTAACGCAAGTTGGCTAGCATAAGTTTGCTGCTTGGAGGAGAGCAGCGAGCAGGTAGCCAATATTGTCATCACAGGGTTAAATAATCCAAAGGTAACATGTCGTTTGTGCTGCCTCTCGCCGATGCCTCCGCGGAGGAGGAGAGGAAGTTGACAGTGGAGCTTTGGCGCAGTTTGACCGGTTATGAATGTGTCACAACAATGTAGACTCCCGTTAGCTTCTGCTTGCCACGGAGGACGGTAGAGGATCTCGGCCTCACCAGTCCTTGTAATGGCCTGAAGAGTTAGGTTAAAGACGCCGTGACCCAAGTAATACCTTGTAGTAAGAGGTCACACAGGTGTGGGGTAACCAGTGGGACATGATATTGTCTTCATTAACACTAGTGGTCGCGGCGCTTCTCATTCTCGTCTGGGTCGAGTTATATGTATAGTAAAATATACGCAGTCATCACTATCAGGTCATTATGTCGAGATGGTGATTTACTTGTCTGGGTCACAACTCGCATTATCGTGTACGTTTGTATTTGATCCTTCGTCTAGTCGATATACGTGTTGCTAACGTAGTGTTATCAGGTCATGAAATCGTCTCAAGAATTCTTTGGGTCAATACACCATGTCATTACGACTGGTGATCGTACCGAGCCACTCTTCAGACCGACTCGTTTTAGTCCCCACTGCCTCGTTCTTACACAGGTTGAGCATTAAGTCACTCGTCACGAGAAAGTAGCGTCTTTATACATTGTCTTCAGATCATGCGTCGTCACCCGGCTTCCTGTTCCCTACATTCGAGAAATCGCTCAGCCTTACGCTCAACATCAACTGATGCAACCTGCGCTTGTTTCATCACCCAGCATTTCATAGATGTATAGATGTTGAATCATCTTCCACCTTATGTATTCTGTATCCGCCTAGGATCACGGTGTATCGAGGTAATCATTCATCATGTCCCGGGGGCTTGAGGAATATGGCCCTGTGTAGCAAATATACACTACGTAAGTCATGAGTACACTGCGTTAAGTCTTGGATACAATGCGTTAAGTCATGCATACAATGCGCAAGCCCAGGATACACTGTGTGAGTCATGATTCAACATTTGTCAAAGCTGGAGAGTGTGTGCATAAAGCCTTCTGGGTCCCGGTCGGGAAGAACAAAATGAATGGAATATTAGTTTTGGAATGGATGTAAAAACGACTGTGTGTGTGTGTGTGTGTGTGTGTGTGTGTGAGAGGGCGCTGGAAGCAGTGAATGGATTCTCTACAAAGGAAGGGTTCGGTTTGTAACGAACTCTGAAATGAATGAGTGGGCGAGAGTTTAGGTCGGGAGGTTCAGGGGTTCGCTTTGTCCTCAGCATTGTTCGGTGTCTCTGAGAAACAGAACACTGAGGAATACCTGGAATGATGAGAAAGGTAGAGAAGCGTGGGGCATCAAACTGGTGGTTGGTAAAGAGAGGAGTTGAGCCATTGCTTCGTACGAACTATTTGCTTTTCATGGCTGATCTGCAGGATATGATGAGGAATCTGGAAAAACAATATGTAAATGAAGAGCCAGAGGTTGACCAGATCTTGCCAATGATAAAGATGATGGTAATTGGTTTAAAAGAGTAGCATTGTTGGTTATGGATGAATAGCTAGAGACTGGATGGGTTTCAACATTTCAAAAACTCTGGAATATTTCACTGAAGACAAAGGAGTCAGGGGTGAGATACCAGCGTTCTGTCACATATACAGTTTGTTTGTATTCTGTTGTTTGTTTAGTAACGAAAGAAAATATGCACCTACGTGTTTGACAAATCCTGTGCAAAGACATGTGGTAGGATTCTGTTTTTCAACATAAACCAAGAAATAAAAAATTTCTTGCTAGGAAATCGTTCCAGGACATTGGATAGACTGGAAAGCTGACCGCAAATGACAGATACGTTTATGAAGAAGAGATACTTAGTGAATGCAAGGGATAAAATCTACGATGGTAATGGCTTATGGCAAGATGAGAGATCAAATAGTGGAGATACAATGAGGGGACGCTTAGACTTCAAGAATATTGGATATAATTCAGGTAAGATTACGTGGGTGAAAGAGATATTACCGTGTAGGGAAGGAAGTAT
>JAYMFT010409273.1:0-18359 GCA_038088735.1 Panulirus argus | reverse complement strand
CTTGAGCCAACCCTTAAGGATGGATGAACAGCTGGGTTGACTGTGGACCGACTGCCGCAACCAGGATTCGAACCTTTGCTTACGTATTACATGATTGTGCAACACCGATGTAAATCATAATTACGCATTGCACAGTTGTGCCGTGCGGACTAGATTTCAGAACGAAAACTTGGTGAACTACAAAAGGATTCGGTTGGTTTAAGTGGGAATCATCTCATCACTGTCATCATAAGTAATTACATTAGCATCTGTGGTGGAAATGAATCAGTACGAATTGATAACTTACTTGTAAGTAATGGTACGCATTACCAGATCAATTTTATGTCATTATGCATGTGATGTAATTAATAACTTGTTTATTAGTCATGGTACGTATGGCCCAATCAAATTAATTTTGTTTGATCGAATTAATATTTGTCGTCGTACGTTTGATGTCTTTTAAAGTTATAGATTTGTCTTATTCGTTTGAAGTCATTGTACGCTATATGAAGATTCATGGACTAGCGTAGTTTGTGCCAATGTCAACAGGTTATGTAAAGTGCCGGCCAATGGTTTTGTGTCAGACCACAGTGGCCTGACGATTATAACATTAGATAAAACGAAGTTGTTTAATTACTTATACGAACAGTTCTTTTGGTTATAGTAAGATCACTTACTGAATGCGAAAAGTAGATACAGTCTTAAAATTTTAGGTATGTTTACTGTTAACAGTAAAAAGATGTTCCCGTCATCTGTTGCAGGATTTGTTGAGCTCTTTCATATGGACTCATTTCCCCTAAAAGCTGAGACATCTTTCTGTTCTAGTATGTTGTGTCCATCTCAGTTCACAGTGTACAGCTCGTATCATTAATATTCCAAAAAACGATAAAGCGGCATTAGTACCTGTAGCCTATTCATAATCAAGCAGTAACATCTTGTAATCTTTTGAACTTGTTAGATTTCGTTACCAGTTTTTCCTTAACTCATTTCACAGTGATGGAAAATTGAGCATTTTGTCCGTGTTCGCACTCGTGTCTGCTTCATATACGTATTTAGATTTTTCCGGATGGCAGTTTTTAAGTTTTGACTTCTCGATACCGTGCTCAACAGCTTCTTTGTCAAGTGCAAGTTTGTTGTCAACAACTTGGCTCTATGGACCAGTAATGCTTACATATTTGTTTTTGGCTTCAGACTGATAAGCATAGTACATCAAAGTGGCGGGGTATAAGCGGCAAGCAGCGAGGACATAGTCATAGATAATTTTATCTTCCTTTAGATTCATTTCTACCAACGTGACACATTCTCAATAGCTTTTCTTCACTTTTCTATTCTGTCCTGTTCTCGTGACCTACTGGTACCCCCCCCAACAACCCCCCCCCCACTGTTTCCAATTTCTTTAGTCTCTTTTTCTTTTACTTTTTATTTTCTTTTTTCTATCCCCCGCGATCTCCTCCCGTTCCTGGTGGGGGCCGCCTCTCCCCAGCTGCCCCGGGGCCACAGAAGCAAGAATGGGAATTTTCAGGTCGCTTTGTAGCGGGTGAGTGTGAAGAAATGGGTGATTTAAAACCGCCCGGGGTCACCAACAGAATTTGTGGCCCGTGAAAGCTTATAAATAACTTCCATTATGAGGGAAGTGAAGGACCTTAAGCCCCTTGTTCGTGTGGGTGTGTTGGTTCCGGTGTGTTCCTTGGAAGTGTGTCGGATAGAGTGTGTGTATGTGTGTGTGTTTAGAGGGACGCTTGCTCGAATTCTGTCGTTGTTAGAGGGCTAGTGTATGTTGTCTGTGTCTCTAGGTCTTGGCCGTGCGTAGACGTCTCTGTTCTCGGTGTATTATACATTACAGTCGGGTGTAGAGTGGACGTCAGCAAATGAGGAATTTCTTCGTATGTTCGTGGCGCTACCTCGTTACGCAGGAAACGGCGAACATGTATGAGAAGACTTTATTATTATTATTATTATTATTATTATTATTATTATCATCATTATTATTATTCTTTCATACTTGCTTTCTGTATCCTGCGTTAGTTAGGTAGCGCCAGGAATTATCGAAGGCAGGCCTTATTCGCTCACTTCCATTCTGTAGCCGTCATGTGTAATGCAACGAAACATACATAGAACCGTTTATATATATATATATATATATATATATATATATATATATATATATTACTTTCCCGCCTATGGAAAAAGTAGACGAGAATCTTTATATAACTTGTGTAGACTACCTTGAGGTTGCCTAAGCCTCATAAAGCTATTGTGATGTGTAATGGGTTACAGGGACTTAAGAATTACCTTAGGTCGACTTAAACATTCGCTTTGCTTTGTACTTGGAAGTGACTATGTTTGTAGCTGATTTGATCTAATCACTGACTCTCTTGATCTTCAGTGGTGGGTTCACTTGGCACCTGATGCTTACCTGATCTTTTTAAAGACTCTTTGAGATCGATTTTACTAACTGTGTTCACTTTTTAATTGTGATTTTATGAGAGGTTACTTGAGCAAGGAGGATGACGGTGCATGGAGCACTGTGGTGGGTGGTACTGGTGTTGCATGAGGCGCCATGGAGGTTAGTGGTGGTGCATGGGGCGTCATGATAGGTGATGTTGGTGGTGCATGGGGCACCATGGAGAATGGTGTTGGTGCATGGGGTATCATGGAGCAGGATGCATCGTAGAAGTGTTGTGAGACAGGACTGGCAGCATGAGGACGGAAGTAGTAAGCGCCGTGGCCTCACAATCCTCATTAGAAACACAGACGTACCTGATAATGATCGTTCGTTGGTAACGCCGTCTGTGTTAACTGCTTTGGAAATACTGCTCATTTTTCGGCTGATGGTCCTGTGCACAAGATTATATCTCTCAGTAACATATTCGGCGTCTGTCCTGAGAGTATATTTTTGCCCCTTATTCTCCACAGGGATGTGATATTCAAAGTGGTATCAGTATCATGATAGTTTACCCGGAATGATATATCCTCTGAGAACATGATGTCGACCGTGTGGTGGCTCTATATGTGGTAGGCCTAGTGTTACTGTGGTGACTTTGGGGTAGGCCTAGTATGACTATGTGGTGGCTCTGTATGTGATAGGCCTAGTATGAGCGTGTGTTGGCTTGACGGTGTAGTGGCTCTATATGTGGTAGCCTAGTCATGAGTGTGTGGTGATTCTATATGTGGTAGGATTAGTGTGCCCGTTTGATGGCTCTATATGTGATAGCCCAAGTTTGACCTCGTGGTGGCTCTATATTTCGTAGGGCTTGCGTGACCGTGTGGTGGCTCTGTCTGTGCTAGGCCTAGTGTGTGTATGTTTGTGTGTTCCCGGCGCTGAGGGCTTATTAGTTCTACCTTGCCCCTCGAGTCTACATTTTTACCCCTGTGGGTGAAGGAGGTGCTCTGGACGGGGCCACCTTTGACGCTGCCGTCAATATTTTACACAGGAGTTACTTGGATATTTTCCCGGTAAATACGACGCCGATGCATATAGATGAGATTGATCCTTTGATACGTGGGGATTTTTTTCCAATCTCTTGATGGACTGGATGAGGTTGTCGGTCGTTTGTAGGAGACCACAGAGTCAAGCGCTTCCGTCTTGACGCACGGATGCCTGAAGCGCAAGACACACTCCAGCCGACGACGTGATATGGGATGGCGTCTCTCTCACGGATGCAGGTACGTCGCTGAACGTCCGGATGGGTGTGTTCTGTGCCCTTAGTTTTGGCTGCGCGGGTTTGGAAGGCTTCCCGCACACACATCTTGGGGTTCCACGACCCGCGTTGGTACTCTCTAGTCGCAGCGTTCTCACGACTCAGTCTGTCTCTTGCAGTATTACGCACCCAGGACCCGGTCCGTTGGTGGTCGCACTTCACGTACACACCTTGGTCCCGGACTTAGTACCACACATAGACACTTAGGACTTGACCTTTTAGTGGTTATACCTCACATACGCACCAAGAATCTAGTCTGTGGCGGCAGCTCGTACTGTGCATACTTAGCCGTGATCTGTTTTGCTGCAAGTCGTACCAAACATGCATGCCTAGCACCTGATCTGTTGCCGGAGTTAGGACCTGGTCTGTTGCTTATCGTACCTTACAGACATGCCTAAAACTTGGTCATTTGCAAGTCTTGCGGTGCGTGCTGTACCTGGTGTGTTACAGGTCACAGAACACAAGACCAGGACCTGTCATATGGTTTTAATGCAATAGATCCATCTTGGACCTGGTCCACTGTAGGTTAGGTAGCTCACGCGAAGGACCAGGTCAGTTGCAGGTCACGCACGCTCTCTATCTCAGGTCTTACACACTCAACACAGGTCTGTGAGCAGTTTGGACATCAAGCTCGCCAGGGACTGGTTTGATTCTGGTCGGACATTACACACATGCCCAAGACCTGCTCTGTTTCTGATCGTTCGTCACACACACATTAGGAGAAGAGTAAAGGAGACAAACTGTTTACTGGCAAATATTAGAATATTATTCAAGTACATACATGTATAAGGAAATATTCAGCAAGCATTTTACGTCCTGCATAAGGTCAAGACTAGAATATGCTTCTCGGGTTTGGTCATCGCATTTAGAGAAGCACAAAGAGCTAATAGAGAAAGTTCAGATGAAGGCATCAAAAGATGGTACTGGAATTAAGAGAGCTTAGTCACAGGGAAAGGATAGAGGTCTTAAGTTTGCCCGCCGTGGAAGAGAGGAGAGAAAAAGATGACCCGACAAGCTTGATGACGTTGTTAACAGTTCTTTGAAAGATTTTGGGATAGATCAACCAGAGGACATAACGGGAAATGAAGCAAGAAATTTGTTCGAGATGTAAAGAAGTCCTTTTTGGCGGTGGACGCGTCTGGCAGCTGCTT
The DNA here is from genome assembly GCA_038088735.1 of Panulirus argus. Classification (NCBI taxonomy): domain Eukaryota; kingdom Metazoa; phylum Arthropoda; class Malacostraca; order Decapoda; family Palinuridae; genus Panulirus; species Panulirus argus. The sequence goes on along the minus strand of JAYMFT010409273.1, from coordinate 13,528 downwards.
GCCGTAGTTTCGTCGTGGAGAGCGGCCACAGGAGCATTGCCCTATTCTGGTACCTCAAGCAACGAATTTGTGGAATTTTCTTCCTTGTTTCGTCTCACACTTTTTCTATGATCTTTTTTTACTTTGAAGGATCAGTTCTACAGACACATGTTGGGCCCTGATTGATTGCATCATTCTTTTATACAAACTCTTTTCCTTTCGCGTGAGATGTCCCTGATTAGGGCATGTATTGCCCCGCGCCTTGCCGTTCGCTGTGGAGGAAATCATTCGTGATTTGCTGAAAGTTGATCGATTTCTTAGTGATGGTCCTTTATATAAAGCACTCCTAATTACTTCAGGAATAATTTGCCTTAATAAAGGTGTAAAAATATCTGAATGCCATAATTGTTTACACCTCGGTAGAAACAGAGTCGTGACAAAGAGTTTACTGAGGTGATCTGTGCCAGACAGTGTCATCCGTCGCTAGAGGAAGAAAACGGGATGTCAATCAAGACCCCAATGCATGTAGATCAGTGAAAGTTGGAAACACATCGCTTCCTTACCTAGATGTGACCACCGCTCGGCAAGTGAAGGAAAGAAGTATGTTTGTAGTATTTACATTTAAGAAAAATCTAAGAGTACTCGCTGGAATACCGAGTGAGAAGGGTTAATCCGACTCTAGTTTTTGTCTTGATATTTCAAGATGAGCAAAGAGAGGTGAGTAAGGCTGTATTTTTGTTTGGTTGTGGATGATAAATTAATTTTTGTCATGATAAACATTGAAGAATATCTTGATGTCTGTAATCTCCCGAAAACTTGATTCGCATAAATCAAGATGAAATTTTGGGACTCGCTAATACGAGTCTTTTTTCTTTTTTTTTTTTAACCAATAAACCGAGTTTCGTATATAGAGGCACCAGCCTCAGGGGAAGGACTGACCACACGGGTCGGTCGCCGTGTCCGAGACTCGAACACAGGCCCGTGTGATTAACACGAAGCCATAGTGTAACCGTGATGGATTTTGGATATGGGCAACCTTGGACTATCTGGTTCTGAACTATTCGTTTGGATGGATATTTATAACATGTTAACCTTAGGTGACCTCGTACTGTGGTCACACGGGCCACACTCGTCTGCTGCTCTGCTGACCAGGCAATCTTTACCCGTGACCTCACAGCCGCGCGCATTTCTTTCAGTCATGAGTTTTGCATGTCATGACCGCCACAGTTGAGGCTCAGGAGCGAACTTACCCCGTGGACGCCCTTTGTCGTGCCGTCGGCCACGCCGCCGTGAAGCGGCCGTCCTTCTGCTGGCGACGTCAGAAGGCAGTGTTCCTCAGGAGCAGAGTTATAACGCCTTGTGCCACCATACTGTGTTGTTCCCGGTTGACCCCTCTCCCTCCAATATCACTTACCCTTGGTTTTCCATGTTTATTATGGGATGTTAGTGTCGGGGTCGCGGCTGTAAGGCATCACGTATTTGCGTACTCGTATTGCTGCCGTCACTGACACGGTCAGCGGCTGGGGAGGGCAAATGACACTAGGGGTTGGTGTGGGAAGACGCGGGGGGGGGGGGACATGATGCAGCTCCTGGCTGGCCCGCCACCGCCACCCCTTTACCCCAGCGTCAGTCACAGTGATGCATTGTTTTAGGTAATATTTACTGTATTGTTCCCCAGCAGGACCCCAGCCCTGCCTCTTCCCTCCCGCTCCTGAGGGTCTCTGTAGGGCAGCGCCCATCCCGTGTGGATCATAATATCGCTCTTATCGATCGCCATAACCGGGGAGAATGTGGTTGGGAAGCATTATCTTTGTCTACCATGGGATGCGGAGGATTAATTAGACTCTTAATATGACCCAAATATGTGTTGCGTTATTCGGAGGAGGGTTGGCGATGTGGGTAGGTGGTGGGCGAGTCCCCGGGAACAATACGGTCGGCTGATTGAAGGGTCCCGCTTGGCTACCGTCGTCGGGTATTGTTGCCACACACACACACACCCGGCTCCTCCCTCCTCCTCCTTCTCCTTCTCCCAGGCCCTGGTTTCTCTCTATTTAGCCGTTGATCTTTTTGTTGCAATGCCCCTTTGGTCACCGTTCACCACAGGTTTATTATTTATCTTTGTGACCGTCGGCGAAGATTCGTTAATACGTAGTGTACATGGTGTGTGTGTGTGTGTGTGGTTAGGTCATAGGGATGAAGGGCCTGTTGAAGTTTGCCCCGTGTCTCTCTGGATGGAGCCATTTTCTACCAGCCGGAGGCCTTACTGTAAGGGAGTGAGAAGAGACGTGCACTGAGTGCTTCATAATGTCTCAAGTTTGCGACAGAGTCTCTCTCTCTCTCTCTCTCTCTCTCTCTCTCTCTCTCTCTCTCTCTCTCTCTCTCTCTCTCTCTCTCTCTCTCTCTGTCTTCTCTGAATTTAGAGATTTTCGACATAAAGTAACTGTTATGTCTCTCTCTCTTTATAGGTGAGTGTGAGGAGACTGAACGGCCACTCATGCAGAGGTAAGTAACGCAGATTGGATACTGTGCTGTCCTCGCGTAGTTCTGAGGGATATTGAGGTCAGTTTCCCTTCAGCACGCCGGTACGGAGTAAACCAATACGACCCTAGGTTATCATGGTCTGCTTTTGACCTGACCATTATTGGTCAGGTTAAAGGTTACATTATCATATACAAGGGTCTTAATCCTCGTGGTCAAGGGTCTTACTCTGGTGCTCTAGGGTCGTGCCCTCGGCCTCAAGAGTCGTACCCTCGTCCTCAAGGGTCGTACCCTCGTCCTCAAGGGTCGTACCCTCGTCTTCAGGGTGCTCATATCGTTAACCATCGATGTTCAGTGTTGGGACGTGGTCATGGGACACGCCAGGAATTCCTTCCAGAGGGTCTGACGGGGGAATTGAAACTGCTAGGGTGAGGGTGGTGGGTGTTTGTGGCGTCTTGGCAATATGCACATATTAAGACAGACCCCTGGCTGACTGATTAGGGCTAAGATGACGTAGAAGCAAGACTGAGATGACTTAAATCAATTAATTTAAGTAAGCAAGAAATAAAGACAGTGGTTTTTGCTGTCACCGTACTTTTTTATCAGGAATATAAGGGTTAATAGAAATTATGTGAAGTGGCTTCGAAGGCGAAAATTAAAGCAGGTATTTTTTGTAAGTCAGAACTGTGTATACGTATTAAATAATTTTCCAAGTGAGATCTGACTCTCTCTCTCTCTCTCTCTCTCTCTCTCTCTCTCTCTCTCTCTCTCTCTCTGCATCTGCAGCCATATCTTTCTTAGATGTTGAAGTTTTGATGGTTGATACACATTAGTTTGTCGTAAATGAAGATTGAGAATGTTGTATGGATGTGCCACCTAAAATTCGTTCATACCACCCATTTAGTGTCAAGATGATATATGTATCACAGAATGGAACTGTGTAGGGAGAGGAGTAATGTCTCACCCAATAGCTGGCTCTCAGTTACTAGGGTGTGTGACAGACTTGAGCTGTACAAGCACAGGTGTTAGTGTCCCGGGCCCTGAGCAGCAAATTTACTCCATTCAGTTGGTTTTTACACCAAAGTTTCCAAGTACATATGTCCTCTTGTGGTTGTTTGGGTGAGAAAGTGGAACTGAGGGTGTATGGTTCTGGCGATAGGGATGTGAGTTTGGGTGCTGGGAATGGGGCTGTGGAATGGGAATGTTGCTGGCGTGGGTTGGTATGGAATCGGGTGGAAGTGTAGACTGTAGCTAGGATATGGGAGTGTGGGTGTAGAGATGGGGCTGTGGGTGAGGGTGGAAGTATGTCTGTAACATAAGTGTGCAAGTAGGAGTTAGTGCTGGTAAAATGAAGGTGGAAAGTTTGGGTTTAGGAGGTAGAGTCAAGGTGTGGACAGAAAAGGATATCTCTCTTGATATTTTCCCCTTTACTAGTGTTTCTTGGCAAACTCTCTGTCGTGTCGAACCAGTCGATTGCCTCCAGGAGAGTGTTCAAGTAATCCACCGCATGTTACGTGAGAAAGGTATGATAGAAGTACATGTGACTCTGTACTGATAATATCAGACGACTCTTGCTTTTCTAGTTTCAAGAAAAATTCAGATTGGAAGGAATTTCTTAATAAAAGTCGAACGTTTAGGATCTTTAGGAGACGATTGTGGCTGAGTGGTTATACTTTAGTTCACATTTTTAACACAGGTACAGGGTTTGGTTCCCACCATGGACCTGCAGGTGGGCTGGATGTCTGCCCACAGTCTACCTATCCAGCTATATGTGGGGTACATGAGACTCGTACAGCAAAGGGAAGGTAATGGTGTCAAAACACAGGGCTGACCAACAACCATCCCGTCTATCCCGGCCACAGAAATTACAGTGTCTTCGACGCGTCTGTCTCCACCAGCATCCCAAAATGATTATGTGGTCACCTGTTGTCATTACTGCCGACAAGCACGATAAGTTAGAATGAAAATAAATAAGTAGCTTGGCAGACGATAAATCTATGAATCAGAGTTTGATAAATTCAGGTAAGGTCAGCATTCAAAATATCCATCTGTCTAATTATCAACTTTTGGCTTCGAATCTGTAGTCCTGTGAGAGAATGCATATGACGTTCGTAATACTCATACCATACAGCTTTTCGTAGTAACTGGACAGTTTGAGGAAAATACTGCAAAATGTACTTGTGTATTACATTTTCAGTTTCTTGTCAGATTTTTCCGAAAGGGAATTAACGGTATTTCCCGCCATTGGTTTAAACCGGCTCACCTTTACCGTTGATGACGGTGTTCTTATGCATAATGTTGTCTCAGGTAAATGTAACTTATTGTGGACTTGCTCTTCTTTTGTCCGTATGTTTGGTCGCTGATGGTGCCGTATGGTCTGGTGTCCGTGTTTGATCGCTTAGGTTCTTGTGTCCGTGACTTTAGTCGCTGATGGTGGCGTACGTTCCGGTGTCCGTTGCAGGCACGTTCCCGAGCACGTCACCTCGTGTTCTCTGTCGCTTTCATAGTCTGTTTAGAATTTGTCATTCGGCCTGCAAAGCCACACACTTATTTTTTCGTATTCATTATGCTGCATTGGGTGGTTTTACGATTTCTTTCTTTTAGTAAAAAAAGAAAGGAATAATAAGCCAAACACTCCTGATTAGATAAGAGATTAGACTTATTCTGAGAAATAGTTTATTGAGAGGTTAGAGCATATGGAAATACATGCTTTTTCTCTGACAGCGGGGAAAGAAAACGTTATTTGAATAAGTGACCTATGTCGACTGCTCCGGGTTAATGTTCACATGATTTAACATCCAACACCTAGTGTGGTGTGGGATCCATGAGGAAAAACCTTCTAGTGCGCCAGTTAAATATGACGAAAATGTAATTTTTAGTGATACGTCAACCGGAAGCCGTCAGAAGCCAGGTCACGCTCACGGCTGGCTCCGTCCCGCTCGAGGAACAGGTGTTGCGTGAACCCAGCCGGCCTCCGCGCTGGGCAGCACTTCCCAGGACACGTGTACGCCTAGGTCTCCTCCTCCCGCCTGGAGGCTCCAACTCTATGATTATTTAGCGACCACAGCTTTGGCATTATCAGGTGTTGGCACAATTATGACGTGGGATGCGGATGCCGCGTATGAGTATCGTGTGCATACATCAACTGATGGGATTACGTACGAAGTCGTGTATTTTAACTCTTACATGATTTTTTTTATTATAAATGTCTTTGTGTGTCGTCTCGTGAGCACATTCTTCCCCCAGCATACTCACAGTCTTCCAGCATTAGAAGAATGGATTGAATTACGTGACATATGTTAAGTTGTCCGTCATTGACTGATTGATTTGTCCCACTATCAGCGGTTAGTTTGCTGTGCACCCCATGCTCATCCCGTGAGCGGTAGCGCAAAAGGATTATAAATGTTACAAAGGGTCTTTCTCAGACACCACTGAGTTTATTACATGAGCTCACTCTTCCTATTCAGTGACTCTCTGTTCATACCTTTACAGGTTTGGCTTAGAGGAGTGCGTTGACTTAGTCCATTAACAACAAACTGTTTCCAATCATTTGACAAAGGTCGGACACTCGTTCCGTCGCTGCTGCAAGCAGTGTTGCACAGGGTTTTAGCAAATGGGCTGTTCGAAGTTGTTTGTAAACCTTTACCTCTTTGCCCTGCTTGAGACACTGCTCTTTCAGTTTGGGAGGCACTATGGAACTGGTGTTGGCCTCCTGTGAGGTCATCTCGTTCTTGGAGGCAGCTCGCTCTTCTTAATGAAATTATGTAAAGGTTAACATCAAATGCTTGTGGGCTCTTAAGCTTTGTACCGGTTTGAGGGAAAATGGTTGAACTTATTGCCTTGCTCTTGTTTCATTGTTAATCTGTTCAGTCTAGCACCAGGTAGGTTGATATTGGCTGTATGTTCTGTAACGTTTATTGGTGAGTGGCCAGACAAAAGATTATCAGCAGTCAGAATTATGAGTCTGTATAACAAGTTATACCCTGTACACCTTTCAAGGGTTCCTCCATACATGTGGGATGGTTGATTCTTACTGATGATTTGACAATCATCATATGCATCTATGAGTGGGATTAGTCTTCTGCCAAAAGTGTTAGTGAAGGAGTCACCCAATTTCTTGTGTCGTGCTCTGCGGTCTTCGCTTAGGACAGTAGGTTCTTTGTGAACGAAGTCAGCGTAGTATAGTGGAGGAGGATAGCAAGTGCATAGGCGTTTAGCGTACTGAGTGTAGAATTACGGACTTGTACCTTGATACCGTGGTGTTGGAATCCGTCGGTCATCTGGGAGGTGAGAGGTATATACATGAGGAAGTGACTGTTTTCCATACAGTAGACAAGTGTTAGGTGATTTAGGATTATAACATTTGTACTTGGGTAGCTTACGTGGGCGTTTAACATAAGATGATAAACATTCTTGCACATATATGATATCAGTGTCCCAAGGAACAACCCTGTGGTGGCTGTCAGAGGTATTCTGTCAGGAGTATTTTGATGTTACTCTACTGCTATACAGGGCACCTGTCAGCCATCATGTTACTCTGCTGCTGCACAGTGCACCTGTCAGCCATCATATTACTCTGCTTCTGTACAGTACACCTGTCAGCCAACATGTTACTCTACTGCTATACAGTGTACCTGTCAGCCATCATGTTACTCTAATGCTATACAGTGCATTGTCAGCCATCATGTTACTCTACTGCTATACAGTGCACATGGCAGCCATCATGTTACTCTAATGCTATACAGTGCACTTGTCAGCCATCATGTTACTCTAATGCTATACAGTGCACCTGTCAGCCATCATGTTGCTCTAATGCTATACAGTGCACTTGTCAGCCATCATGTTACTGTAATGCTAAACAGTGCACCTGTCAGCCATCATGTTACTCTGTTGCTGCACAGTGCACCTGTCAGCCATCATGTTACTCTGCCGCTATACAGTGCGCCTATCAGTCATCATGTCCCTCTAATGCTATACAGTGCACTTATCAGCCATCATGTTACTGTAATGCTATACAGTGCACCTGTCAGCCATCATGTTACTCTGCTGCTGCACAGTGCACCTGTCAGCCATCCTGTTACTCAGCTGCTATACAGTGCACCTGTCAGCCATCATGTTGCTCTGCTGCTATGCAGTGCACTTGTCAGCTATCATGTTACTCTAATGCTATATAGTACACCCGTCAGCCATCATGTTACTCATGCTATACAGTGTGCCTGTCAGCCATCATATTACTCTGTTGCTGTGCAGTGCACATGTCAGCCATCCTGTTGCTCTGCTGCTATACAGTGCACCTGTCAGCCATCCTGTTACTCTGCTGCTATACAGTGTACCTGTCAGCCATCATGTTACTCTGCTGCTATACAGTGCACCTGTCAGCCATCCTGTTCCTCTGCTGATATACAGTACACTGTCAGCCATCATGTTACTCTGCTGCTATACGGTGCTCATGTCAGCCATCATGTTACTCTGCTGCTGTACAGTTTACCTGTCAGCCATCATGTTGCTCTAGTGCTATACAGTGCACTTTTCAGCTATCATGTTTCTGTAATGCTGAACAGTGCACCTGTCAGCCATCATGTTACTGTAATGCTGAACAGTGCACCTGTCAGCCATCTTGTTAATCTGCTGCTGCACAGTGCACCTGTCAACTATCATGTTACTCTGCTGCTATACAGTGCACCGGTCAGCCATCATGTTACTCTGCTGCAATGCAATGCACTTGTCAGCCATCCTGTTACTCTACTACTATACAGAGCACTGTCAGCCATCCTGTTACTCTGCTGATGTACAGTGCTCTGTCAGCCATCATGTTACTCTACTGCTATACAGTGCACATGTCAGCCATCATATTACTCTGCTGCTGTACAGTGCACCTGTTAGCCCTCATGTTACTCTAATGCTATACAGTGCACTTATCAGCCGTCATGTTACTCTGCTGCTATACAGCGAACCTGTCAGCCATCATGTTACTCTAATGCTATACAGTGCACCTGTCAGCCATCATGTTGCTCTAATGCTATACAGTGCACTTGTCAGCCATCATGTTACTGTAATGCTAAACAGTGCACCTGTCAGCCATCATGTTAATCTGCTGCTGCACAGTGCACCTGTCAGCCATCATGTTACTCTGCTGCTATACAGTGCACCTGTCAGCCGTCATGTTACTCTGCTGCTATGCAGTGCACTTGTCAGCCATCCTGTTACTCTGCTGCTATACAGTGCACTGTCATCCATCATGTTACTCTGCTGATATACAGTGCACCTGTCAGACATCATGTTACTCTGCTGCTATGCAATGCACTTGTCAACCATCCTGTTACTCTGCTGCTATACATTGCACTGTCAGCCATCCTGTTACTCTGCTGATATACAGTACACTGTCAGCCATCTTGTTACTCTGCTCCTATACAGTGCACTGTCAGCCATCATGTTACTCTACTGCTATACAGTGCACATGTCAGCCATCATGTTACTCTGCTGCTGTACAGCGCACCTGTCAGCCATCTAGTTACTCTAATGCTATACTGTGCACATATCAGCCATCATGTTAATCTGCTGCTATACGGTGTACCTGTCAGCCATCATGTTACTCTAATGCTATTCAGTGCACATGTCAGCCATCTTGTTGCTCTAGTGCTATACAGTGCACTTGTCAGCCATCATGTTACTGTAATTCTGAACAGTGCACCTGTCAACCATCATGTTAATCTGCTGCTGCACAGTGCACCTGTCAACCATCATGTTACTCTGCTGTTATACAGTGCACCTGTCAGCCATCATGTTACTCTGCTGCTATGCAGTGCACTTGTCAACCATCCTGTTACTCTGCTGCTATACAGTGCACTGTCAGCCATCCTGTTACTCTGTTGATATACAGTGCACTGTCAGCCATCATGTTACACTACTGCTATACAGTGCACATGTCAGCCATCATGTTATTCTGCTGCTGTACAGTGCACCTGTCAGCCATCATGTTACTCTAATGTTATACAGTGCACCTATCAGCCATCATGTTTCTCTGCTGCTATACAGTGTACCTGTCAGCCATCATGTTACTCTAATGCTATACAGTGCACCTATCAGCCATCATGTTACTGTGATGCTAAACAGTGCATCTGTCAGCCATCATGTTACTCTGCTGCTATGCAGTGCACCTGTCAGCCATCATGCTACTCATGCTATACAGTGTACCTGTCAGCCATCATATTACTCTGTTGCTGTACAGTACATCTGTCAGCCATCATGTTACTCTGCTGCTATACAGTGTAACTGTCTGCCATCATGTTACTCTGCGGCTATACAATGTACCTGTCTGCCATCATGTTACTCAGCTTCTATACAGTGCACCTGACAGCCATCATGTTACTCTGCTGCTATACAGTGTACCTGCCAGCCACCGTGTTACTATGTTGCTATACAGTGTACCTGTCAGCCATCCTGTTACTCTGCTGCTATACAGTATACCTGTCATCCATCCTGTTACTCTGCTGCTATACAGTGCACCTGTCAGCCATCCTGTTACTCTGCTGCTATACAGTGCACCTGTCAGCCATCATATGTTGTTTTGATCTCGATGAAGTAAATCTTATGTATTTCTTTATACTGATAGAGAATAATTTTTCTTTTACTGGGAAACGCAGTCATGCGTTTCCAGCCTATAACATAAACACTGTATAATATCATTGTTCTACTAAGGCTGTATCATGACATGATCTATATAATATAAATTGGTCACTCGAGAAGTAATACATTATGTAGTAAAATGCTGAGGGGCAGGCTGGGCTGTTGCTCCAGATCCTCCCCCTGCATTCCGTTCAGTTTCACCTCTTGTGCGTGTCATCATCAACGTCACAATTAAAGCTCCTGTTTACCTCTCACAGCTGGACACTGCCAACACCCCTGCAATGCTTGCCATAAGGTACATCACCAGTGATGCACGTGACTTCATTAAACATCATTTGACATTTTTACACCATTAGGTCCCGAAAAACTCGCTTATTCATTCATGTGTTTAATAAATCAACACCAAAATTCTCTCTTACTACCTCACACAGTCCGCTCGTCAGCCATTTGAAAACACGCATCCGCAGATTATAAGCCGTTGTTATACATGGCTCTGCAGACATTACCTGGCACCAGAGGACGCATTAGGCCTCACACAGAAGGGCTCTCAAGTACAATGAGGGAGGACAGCGCTCTGAGCGCGTCTGAGGATCCATGGCACACGGCTGGCCTTGAGAAGTCATGGAAGCATGAGCTGCGAAGTTTAGCGTAAGGAATCAGCTGGAGAATTTGTCCCTTTATTAACCTGAACGATACTTGTGGCACATGAGCTACCTTAAGTGGCATTATAGGGTGACAAGTGGCGTACTGGGCCGGCATTATTTGGAGACCTTTATAGTGGCAGCGTTGGCTGGGAAAGCTGCCGGCGTTAAGATCAGAGGACCTGTGGCAACATTTCCCGCAGGATTAACGGAGGCATTAAGTGAACCAGCGGGAGAAATTAGCAGTGGACTCATCATAGCTCGACTCCAGTTGGTCTTCTGGCGAGTCTTTGAATCTCTCTCTACTGCTAACGATTTGTCATATCATGAAAGAGCGCACGGCACCACCTGAAGCCTTCGCCCGTGTTTGATGTTCGCTGCCGTGGTGTTGCTGATGGGGAGTGGGGGAGATTGCTGGGGGTAGCTGCTGGTGACTGGAGAAGATGGACCGAGGTTGTTGGTGAACGTGGTTTTTGTGTTGGGGGGAGGGAAGGTAGTGTGATACAAGTGCTCGTAATCATCTCGATGATAATTGGGAACTTAATCGGTAATTGCGTCATTAAGAGACTTTCCTCCAAGTTGTAAGTCATAATGAAGTCACCGTCAGCAGGGTTTAGTGTCACGTGTGAGGCAGGTGCGACACCTGCCTATGGCCGAGGGAATCGGGCTTAATCAAGCGTGTGTTTACTCCTGGCTGCGGCGTCAGGAGGTTTGATTGGGTCCTGATGGCTAAGGCGGCAGTCATTAAGACCTCAGTAGTGTGCAGCATGAGGGCGTTCCTGACAAGTGTGGACTGAGAGTGTCTCGAGTGTCGGGAGGGAGGTATTCCAGTGACCTCCCCTTGCTGTGACAGCAGTAATGAACGGGTTGCGGGATATCCAGACCCCGGCCCTAGTGAGGCAGATGGCTTTATTCATCACCGGTGATGGCAGTTTGGTGTTGGTGTCCCGCCTGACCATTGGGCGGGTGTTGCGGAGGAGGACGCGGCTGGGTAGGGGTGCCGCGCCGCAGCCGAAGGTGTTCTTCCCAAGTTGCAGGTGTTGACGTATGTCTGAAGAGTGGTGCCTCCGGTGCCTACCTGGGCCACTCTTGATTCCTGAGCTCATTAGCGACCTGGGGTGGGAGTGGGGGAAGGGGGGAATACGACGAACTCAGGTCTTCCCTCCCCGCTTGCTGGAGTCTCTCCTGCCGGGTGAGTCGAGGGCTGCCACGCCAGCTCTTTTGATACCATTGCTTCCGGTTTTGCTTTGGTGTGGCGTATCGCCTGCTTTGATGGGCTGGAGTGTGCTTGAGGGTCTGACTTTAAGGTCAACCCGGGGGTGGGGAGGATTATAGGGGTGCCTGAGGGAGGGGAGGGTTTCAAAGGTATTGGGAAAAGGCTTCTTGACACAGCTCCCCGGTAACTCGGAAAAAGAAAAATCTGATAGCGACATACGAGAGAGAGAGAGAAAGATTTTAGAACTAAGAAAAAATAACGTGTTTATTATAATATGATGCGCTAAATATTTTAAGAATTAGAAACCAGAGAGAGAGAGAGAGAATTGAAGCATGAAAAAATTAATAGACGATATGAAGTGTAGCATGATACATAGAAGCGCAGTGTTGGGAATCAGAAATAGGAGAGAGAGAGAGAGAGAGAGAGAGAGAGAGAGAGAGAGAGAGAGAGGTGGGGGGGGGGGGGATCGATTTTAGCGGAGAAGGCGTGTGGGTGTGGAGCAAGTAGTCTGGTGACCGAGGGGTGACCTTTTCAAGTCACCAAAGCGTTCGGCACGACCTACCAGGAGACACGAGCCGGACATGTGGACGACGCACGACCCGAGGCAGGGTTTTCAAGTCGTTCCCTCACACTGTTGAGAGGAAGACATCTCTTTACCGTGAAAGGTTTACGGTACAACACTTCTTAATCAGGGAATGTTTAGAATACCACTCCCTTTACCTGGGAATTCTTGGAAGTCAGCAAATCTTTACCAAGGGGGATGATGAGAAGGCAACGAACGCTTCCTTAGGTGGGAATGCTCTATATAGAATACATTTCTTTACCTGGGAGTGAGTGGAGTATATCGCCCCTTTACCTGGGAGTGAGTGGAATACATTACCCTTGTACTTGGGAGTGCATAGAATACATAAACCCTCCACCTGGGAACGTGTAGAATACATCACCTCTTTCCCAGGCACTGTGTGGAATACATCACCCCTCTACCTGGGATTGTGTAGAATATTCTTTTCATATATTGGGGCTTCTGCTACGGACTTAAATCCACATCAAGGCCTGGTCTTAATTGAAATGTGAAGAAGTTTTGTGAGACGGAAAAATAAGAAAAGAGGAATGTTATTATATTAAGAATGTTGGTAGAAATGGAAAACAGCTTCTATAAAATGCCTGGTCATAGTTTTTAGGTGAGACATAAGGGGCAGAAAGTTCCCAAGCTTCGAAGTGTAGGAAATAGATTTCAAAACGGCCCACCCTTGAGTGACCAACGGCCACATAATAATTATATGACAGTAGCATACTTAGTAATGCTTGGTCTAGCTAATGGCGGGAGCACAAGCAGCCGGCTCCAAGGAGCAAAATCTGAAATAATACCTTGAGAAAAGGGAAAATCTGCCAACATTGCGGCTTAGGGCGTGACAAGTTGTTAGGTTCGACTGGGGTAGTTGACTAATTGAACCACAGTACTCTGAACTCTTTCCTTCTTTTTCTTGTTAGCTTCGGCGCCACGAGCATGTCATTACACACACACACACACACACACACACACACACACACACATATATATATATATATATATATATATATATATATA
>JAYMFT010409262.1:0-18359 GCA_038088735.1 Panulirus argus | reverse complement strand
TCAGTGCTGCAAACATGTTCGCAACCAGTGCTGCCAATAATATCTGGACACAACAGTTCACAACACATTAACAGCTTATTTGGTAATATGTTGCTTACATGTTACAAACGCATGTTTGTGCACCCATGTGGACGCGCCCTAAGAGAGATGTGTGGTAATAGAAAGAGTGTGGTTGAGAGAGCAGAAGAGGGTGTGTTGAAATGGTTTGACATGGAATGATTGAGTGAGGAAAGGTTGACAGAGAGGATATACATGCCAGAGGTGGAGGGAACAAGGAGAAGCAGGAGACCTTAATTAATTAAGGAGGTGGAAGGATGGAGTGAAAGGAATTTTGAGCAGTTGGGGCCTGAACATGCAGGAGGGTTAAAGTCATGTACAGAATAGAGTGAAATGGAACGATGTGATATACTGGGGTCAACGTGCTGTCAGTGGACTGAACCAGGGCATGTGAAATGTCTGGGGTAAACCATGGAAAGGTCTGTGGTTCCTGGATGTGGATTGGGAGCTGTGGTTTCATTGCATTACACATGACAGCTAGAGACTGAGTGTAAGCAAATGTGGCCTTTTTTAACTGTTTCCTAGTGCTGCCTCTCTAACACAGAGGGTGGCAGTGCTATTTCCTGTGGGGCGGGGTTGCGTCAGGAATGGATGGAGGCGAGCAAGTATGAATATGTGCCTGTGTATATGTGTATATGCATGTGTATGTGTATTTATGTTTTTATGTATGTATATGTTGTTATGTATATGTATGTATTGTGCATATATGTGCATTTATGTATATATGTGTGTATATGAGTGGATGTGTCTCTCTTCGTCTGTTTCCTGGCACTACCTTGCTGACATGGGAAACAGCGATCAAGTATAATGAAAATAAATGGATAGATAAGTGTTGAAATGTTTAGATTGAATCAAAGGGGAGCCTTTATTAGCAGAGAATATTAGAGCTTGTCACATTATGCAAGGCAACAGGAAACTTTCTGACTTGAGAGGTTGTCACATTATGTAAGGTAACAACAAACTTTTTAGCTTCCACTAGGGATCAGTCTTTCTATATACCATAGGGTGGTCATTTGTACTATGATGGAGATATGGCATTGTTCGAGTTACACATGTTACTCTAACATTATAAACTTTTTTCTTTCTTTTCACACATGTTCGCCTATTTCCTGCATTAATAAGGTATTGCCAGGAACAGGTGAAGTATTGGCCACGTTCACTAACATTAATCAAACATTATATAGTATATATCTAATCAGTAGTACAGAATATTTTTAGGAAATTGGGGGTAACTAGTTGATATGGAATTATTGGGATAAGTTCAGAGCATGGCAAACAAAGAGAACACATAACAGTGATTTACACTGTGGTTGTTGGTTGTGACTGGACTCTGCCTGCATGTGGTTATTTCCCCCCCCTCCCTTCTTTCTTCTTTCTTTCTTTCTTTCTTTCTTTCTTTCATTTTTTTTAGACTCCAGTCACGAACAAAAGTCCACATCAAGGCCAGGCCTTAATTAAAGTATAAAGAAAAATATGAGATGGAAAAAGAAAAGACAAAGGAAAGGATTTACGAATTTTGGAGGAAGTGTAAAACCTGTATATTGAAATGTGCCAGGTCATAGTTATTGGGAAAGACATGAAAAGGTAGAGTTCCAAAGCTTTGACATGTAGGAAAAGGAACAGGTATTAAAACAGCCTACCCTTAGGTTGCCGATGGCCACACAATAACTATGTGACGCAGCAGCTTGCCAAGTATTGCGTGGTCTACCTAGTGGTGTGGGAACACAAGCAGCCAGCTCTCGGGAGCAAAAGCCAAAGTAATGGCTATAGAAGTGGGAAAGTGAATCAACATTGTGGTGTAGGACAAGGGGGTCAAGTTTAGAAGTTAGCCTGAGACAGTTTATAAGTCGAACCACTTTCAACTCATATCTGTTAAGTAAGGATGCAGAGCCAAAACCACCCCAAACATGAGAGCAGTACTCCATACCAAGACAAATCAATCCCTTGTATAAATGGAGCAATTGTTCAGAAAAGAAGTTTTGACATCTAAACAGGCCACCCAGTTTCTTAGAGGCAGACTTAGCTATTCCTGTAATGTGGGGTTTCCAAGAAGGAGTAGATGTTATAGTAATACCAAGTTTGTTCATTGAGTCAAGAGATGGAATTACAGAAACATCAAAGTAGAGATGAGAGTTGTGAGGAGTTTTCGGTAGAGAGATGGGCAGAAACTGGGTCCGAGATATCCTGTCTAAGTTTATTAAGGAAGGTGTGTCATGATGAGATGCAGATCGAGTGAAAGAAGAGTGAGCAGAATTGAAGGATGTGAATGAATTATATTGAGTCGTCAGTGTATGAAAGCATTGGATTATTTGTGAAGGAGAGGAAATCATTGAAAAAAGGAGAAAAAATGTAGTGGACAGGACAGAACCGTAAGAGTCACTGCTGTTGATGGAGAAAAGCGGGGAGGCTGATTCATCAACAACTACAGGAATAGATTGGCCAGAGAGGAAGCTGAATATGAAGGAACAAAGTGAGGGAGGGAAGCCAAAAGAAGGGAGCTTAGAGATGAGACCCCAATGCCATACCCTGTCAAAAGCCTTAGATATGTTGAGGGCAACTACACATGACTCCCCAAAATCTTTCAGGGATGATGACCAGACATTAGTAAGATAGGAAAGAGTATCGAGTATCACCAATGGACTTCACCTTATGGAAGCCATACTGGTGATCAGAGAGAAGACTGTGATTTTTGAGGTGTCTAAGAATATGAGAGTTGAGGAGGGATTCAAAGACTGAAAATGATAGATGTCAAAGCAATAGAATGATAGTTAGAGGAGTCAGAACAGTCACCCTTCTTAGAGATGGGATGTATCAATGCATGCTTCTATGAAGAAGGAAAAGTTTTGCTTTTCAAACAGAAACAACAGACGAGCAAGCACAGGTGCAAGTTTAGAAGCACACTCTTTCAGTAGACAGGGATGGATGCCATCAGGACCATAAGCCTTGCTTGTGTCCAGAGAAAGAAGCGCTTTTTGGACAGTCCAAAAAGAGATTACAGGAAGAGGCATAGGATTAGTAAGAGGAGCATCAGGGGGTGAAGGAATGTTAGAGTCATCCAAGGTGGAGTTGAAGGAGAAACGGGAACCAAAGAGAGTTGCTTTGTCTACAGTAGAGACAGTTGTAGTGCCGTCAGAATGGAAACATGAAGGAAAGGTAGAGCATCAGAAGTTGTTAGAGATGCTCTAGCTAAAGACCAGAAAGACCTATCAGTGGATGACGAGGAGAGGTTATCACACTTCCTTTGAATTAAGGAATGCTTTGTCTCACGGATAACATGCTTGCAGCAATTACAGGCAGTAATAAGAGCTGAATGGGAGCCAGAGGAAGGAGTTTTTATCAAGCCCGATATGCCTGAATGGCCTTAGAACAGGAACAGTTGAACCATGGCCTGGATGAAGTCATCTTGGAGGAAGAGAGGGATAAATGCTACCATTCTCACAAGAATAACCTTTGCTATGTGTTTGGCGGAGACAGAAGCATCACCACATAAGTCATCCCCATCAAGTTTTTATCATTGTCAACGGATGAAAAGGCATACAGTCTCATCAAGTAACTTTTACTACAAATGAATTCATTTCTCTGCTGCTAATTATGATGCTACCTTGGAGCTGCTGAAGGCCCATAAAAGGAGTCCTGGGGTTATGTGACTGAAACCATTTGCACATTGATATAAGATAGTAATGATTTAGGGCAGCAGTGAAGGATATATAGATCTTGTATCTAGATTTAAAAATAAGGACAGACCTGGTATCTGTTTTCAGTGTTGATGGGCAGTAAGGGCCAGATTTTATTGTTTAGTTCATTATTGTACAGAGATACCGAAAAGTATAAAACTGAATGGCAGACATCATTGATTTGATTAGTGTTATCCATTGTAGAAGAGGTTAGATACACTGACCTTGAAAATGAAATACAATATCAAACTATTGATATCATAATCTTTAGGAAACTCATCATTATCTGCTTTACATCATTACAAAAAAATTACATTGTTTTCAGATAGATATTGGAGATTTTGATGATAGTCAGTAGAACCAAAATATAACAGCAGTGGAAATGATCAGTAACCAAGATATTTGGTTAAGACTGCATGCTTCACCCTTTTGTGAAAGTGAGAAAAAAGTGCCTATGATGCCAATACACATAATTGATTTAGTAGTTCATGATTAATTCAGTAGTTTCTATTTGTACAGTTAGTTATTTTCATACACAAAGGACATTATCCTGCAAAATCCTTCTTACTCCTTTAGGAGGCATTTAAACTTGGTATTAGCCCCTTTATTATTACTTTAATTATTAAGTTTTGACGTATTACTCAGACTTTTATCATCCTGTATGAGAATAAATAAAAAGCACTGGAAGTAGAAATTCAGGGGTGCCTCCATGGTCTCAAACATACTTTAGCATATAATATTTACTTAATTCAGCTTGTATTATGATAATGCAGTGTATTACATCACCCACATCTTCCAATAATTTCATGTTGGCTTTGAATTTGTAATAGAACTATATTATTCAATGCAGTGAAAGGCATACTTCCATTAGATTATCAAACCTAACTTAACTGTTCCAAGACCAAATTTGATGTTTGATCCAAGATCAAGTAAAAAAAGGACATGTGTATAAGTTTGAGTGTGGTAAGGTGATTTATGGTTTGCTTTCATTAATATCATTTTTTGCATTGTTTTTATGTATGTGTATTTACAGTCTTATATGTGTATAGCTATGAATGTTTTAGATGTTGCTGTTCTACCTGCAGTTGTAATAGCAATAGCAAGAAATCTTGGATCGTCATAGTTGGATGTAAAGGCATACAGTCTTTCTCTATTTTAAAGAGTCCTGCTCTGTATGGAGTGCAGTCTTGAGGCTGCAAGAGTCCCAAAGAGGGGCTCTGGGTTGTATGATGATGAAAATGATGATTATGATAATGAGGATAATGATGATAATATGAATGTAATTAGTATGAATCCTTCATGTATGTGAGTATGACTGTATATGCTTATCCATCTACAGCACTTATTTTTAAATGTGTGTGTGTGTGTGTGTGTGAGGTTGACCTGATTATGCAGCCATTCTTTTGTATGAATTTCTTAGCTTTAATATGCCAGTTTCTTGTGTGTCAGCCTTTACATGTTTGTATGTGTGATGGCATTTATATGTGTGTGTGATTACTATTTGTGTGTTACAGGGAAAGAGTTATGCTGTCAACTTGCCACACCTAACTTTGTATAAATATGTTTTAACTTATGTATACACACTGATATAAACACCCCTGTAGACACTATGTATCCATTTGTGCCACTGCCCAACCTCCTCACAAACAATTATTCAACACAGTCCCAAGTAGCAGATCATATTAATGTTGGTTTATATGTACTATAAATCTTGGCTGCTAAGGAGGTTAGATGGGGTTTTCAAAGATTATATTGCATTTTTGTTGTGATTAACCTACTTTTACATTAAATAGCCGTACATATTCTCCAGTGTTCATAAGCCTTACCACAGTCACCATGCTTATTATCGTATAATAAAATAGAAACCTCTGTAACTCTTGGCCTGTTCTCTACACACTACTTTGCTGAATAGTACCCAAAACTAGTTTCAGCACATATCTAAATTAATTTATTACTGAAGAAGGTGTGTGCAACTTGAACATATTTACAAAGAAAGCATATCATGAAATGGAATGGAAGGTACCTTGGAAAATTTTAGCTTTGGAATACTGTTGAGAGTTTGTATTGTGAAAGTACTGTAGCACATTATGTGAAAGCAAGTGGTGATATAAGTGAGTGATTTGAACATGGAAGTGCATCAATATTATGTGGTCACCATGGTTAATTAGATTTTTTTTTTGATGGATCATTACACGAGATCATAGTGTGATGTAATACAATGTGATTGAACAGTTTAAATATCTCCACCTGAAATCTTCAAAAAAATGAAAACAAAACATGGATCATGTGGGAAATTTAAGAGCCCTTTGGACAACAACAAATCAACCAGGTTGTACTGCATATGCATTCCACAATTATGGTCTCAAACAGCCTCATTAATTAGAAAATCTAGAGTGTAGTTCAGACCAAACCAAGTGGAAGCATTAGAGATGAACCTCCAGAAATGCTGTGTGGTATACATAATATTCATTGAACACAAACATATAATTTTTTACTTACATTATGGGAATGAAAGATAAAACCTCATACACCCTAACCACCACTCACCCAATTACTCTCGTCTTGTCCTTGGATCAGATATTGTTTGACTTGACAGTAGGGGAAATGAAGATAGTTTCTGTAGCTATTGTAAGTCTTTTATTGTATAACATCTCGTTACATTTTAAAGGATATATAATAGTACTGCAGGGTTTAAAGAATTATATTGAGGTTTTGGATTTTTACCTACTAATATTTCTGGGTTTTGTTTCCTCCCCTTTCTTTATAACTGAATTAAGTTTAGGCTCCATCATCTTCATTCTTTACTGAATTTTGGTCTCCAACATCACAGATTTCTTTTTATTTGCAGTGCTAATGCTATGCTTATTCCAGTACAGGCTGATAAAGGCATGATGAAATGTGTCACATGCACCAGTGGTTAACATAAAGTTTAAATGTCATCCACATAAGTCATGTATTTTTGATAAATGTTCCACAGTCTTTTGTGATATATTGTTGTTGAATACTTAATCTTTGAATTATAATCACTTTTTATAATGACATATGAAAGTAGAAAAAGTTTCGCATATTATTTTCATGATATATTTGTCGAAGACAATGGAATGAACATTATATACAAAAAGATATGTTAAAGAATAGACACTTGAAATTAAAAGAATGAATATTAAGGATTAGAGTTTTCTAATTAAGAGAGGATGTGAAAGAGTGTGTTTATGTGTGTGGGTTTTTTATTACACAATGTGAAAGAGTGTGTTTATGTGTGTAGCTTTTTTATTACACAAGTTTAAAGTGCAGGAAGGGAACTCTACACTCACAGGGCCCTATATTATGTAATTACCTAAGTAGGTAGTAGTTGGTAGCCAGCCACCAACCAGGGAGGTGTTTTACCAGCACTACCTTCCTGGGTGTTGGGAGGATTAGTGACAGCTGCTTAGTGAGCCAGCACCTCAGTGGTCGTCAAGTTGCACTTCTTTGTCTTTTCTTCTTCACCCACATGTGGACTGCTGGCATTCTGTCCACAAGCATACAATCTCTCTTTGCCTTACATAGCACTTGGCAACACTTTACTTACACAACTCATTCTTTGTGACAAGATTTTCATGTGATGAGTGCTATGCACTAGCTCTGCCTCTTGGCAAAAAGTTAGGAGCAATAGATAAAAGTAGTAGATAGGAACATTAGACAGGAGTATTAGGTTGAAACTTTAGGTTGAGGTAGTTGGTAGATACTTTAGGTAGAGGCAGTAGGTAGAAACTTTAGCTAGGAGCATTAGTTAGTAGTAGTAGTAGGTTGAAACATTAGTTAGGAACATTACGTAGTAGTAGTTGGTAGGAATATTAGGTAGGAGCCTCTGGAAACACTCTGCTAGAGTTGCCCTCTGCTAGTGGCCTGTTAAGGATGAGGTACTAAAGGCTAAGAAGCAGCACCGGAATTCACCAGTAAAGGAAACTCTTTTACCATGGCCACCCCCCTTGAGGTAGTTCACAAAGGGAATGGACATCTGAGGTATATATAGATAGATGTACAGTAGGTGGAAAAAAATTTACATTTGAAAGGCACCATTTCTTGAACTTGAACTTTCTTTACTGTCTTACAACTTTATAAGCTTCTATATGCTATCAACATTGACTGTTTGATTGGTTGATTTATTCAGTTCATCCACAACTCCGATAAAAAAGTACTTATCTACATCTCAAAACAAGTTTCTTTTTATGACTCTAAAAGAAGTACATCACATCTTTTCAAGCAAGTTGCCTGCTTAGTTTTTTGTTATGTCCTTTGATTGTTCTTTCTCTGCATCTCTCAAAATACTGTTTACAACTAACATCATCATACTAGTTTAAAAACTTAAACTGTTCACAACTAACATCATCATACTAGTTTAAAAACTTAAAGGTTATGATCATATTACCCCTTACTTCCATGGCAGACAAATTTTTGGCTTCTAACTTTTCATGGTAACTTAGATGTCATATTTCTGGAACCATCTTTGTTACACTCCTCTGGAACTTCTTTATTGTTCTATATGCTTCTTAAATAAACTGACCAAACTTGAGAAGCTTATTTTAATTCTGTTCTAATACAAGTTGAGAACAGTTTGCTGAAAATCTCCTTTACAGTTCATGTAAGTTAGGACTCTGCCGACAGATTAGGTACAATGATGACACTTAAGTTTCTCTTACATACAGATTCCTACAACTTATTTGCTGTTAGATAATATTTGAAATGAGGCATTCTTTCACTTTGGCCCATCCTTCTCTCTGTGTGGAATTAGCATTTTTACATTATGGGGAGACAGCTTTACATTCTCATGGCCCCATATCTTTTACCTCTTTATCATCAAGAAGACTTTTAAATTTTTGTTAGCTACCAACATTCACCATCGTCCTGCTTAGACTATTCCAACCATCCACTTACACTTAACCAGTATTTCTCTATATCATTCTTGACCAGTCTCTTTCTCAGTTTTTGATCATAGCCTATTGTACCTGTGGTATTCTATCTGTTCAAGGTACTGTCAGTATCATCCTGTTGATTAAGGAACTTTCTAAAAGGAAGGGAACAAATGGGAACTTTAGTGAAGGGAACAAAAGGAGAAGTGATAATAGGTAGAGATGAAATAAGGAATTGATAGAGTGTGTATTTTGAAAGACTGTTGAATGAGTTTGATGATAGGGTGGCAGATGTAGGGTGTTTAGGTCAGGGTGGTATGCAAAGTGAGAGAGTCAAGGAGAGTGGTTTGGTGAAGGAAGAAGAGGTGGTGAAAATCTTACATAAGATAATGTGGCACGGTGACTGGAGTGGAAAGTATTGCAGTTAAATTTCTTGAGAGAGGGGGTGGCTTTGTTGTTTGATTGGTTGTTTGGATTTTCTGTGTATGCATGGATCATGATGAGGAGCCTGAGAAAGGGCAGAATGATGTATAATGCCTTTATATAAAGGCAAGGGGTATAAAAGTGAGTGTTCAAACTACAGGGGTGTAAGACTGTTGAGTGTCCCTGGAAAGTTATATAGGAGAGTAGTGACTGAGAGAATGAAGGCATGCACAGAGCATCATATTGGGAAGGAACAGTGTGGCTTCAGAAGTGGCAGAGGATGTGTGGATCAGGTGTTTATTTTAAAAGAATGTGTGTGAGAAATACTTAGAGAAACAGAAGGATTTGTACGTGGCATTTTTGGATCTAGAGAAAGTATATGGTATGGTTGATAGAGATGCCTTTAGGGAGGTCTTAAGAATGTATGATAAGGTAGGAAAGCTGCTAGAAACATTGAGAAGTTAGTATCAAGGGTTTAAGGTGTGTATATGAGTAGGAAGAGAAGAGAGTGAATGGTTCCTAGTGAAAGTTAGTCTGCAGCAGGGGTGTGTGATGTCACCGTGGCTGTTTGATTTGATTATGGATGAGTTGGTGAGGAAGGTAAATGCAAGAGTCTCGGAGAGAGGGGAGAATATGCAGACTGTAGGGGATGAGGGGGCCTAGAAAGTGAATCATTTATTGTTTGCTGATTACACAGCACTGGTGGCAGATTTGAGTGCAAAACTGCAGAAGTTTGGAAATTTGGAAGAGTATGTGAAAGGAGGGAGTTGAGAGTAAATGTGAATAAAAGCATAGTTATTAGGTTTATCAAGGTAAAGGAACAGGTTACTTGGGGTTTGAGTTTGAATGGAGAAAAATGAAGGATGTGAAGTATTTTAGATATCTGGGAGTGGACATGGCAGCAAATGGAACCATAGAAGCAGAAATAAGTCTTTGGGTGGGTGAGAAGGCTAAGGTGTTGAATGAGAGGTTGTTATGTGAGAAGGTGAAAATAATTATGTTTGAAAGTGTAGTTCCAAAAATATTATATGGTTGTTAGACATTGGCTTTGGATGAGGATGTGTGGATAAGAGTGGTTGTGTTTGAAATGAAATGTTTGAGGACAATATGTGCTGTTAGTTGGTTTGATTGAGTAAGTAATAAAAGAATAAAGGAGAGGTTCGATAACAAAAAGGGTGTGTTTAAGAGAGCTGAAGAGGGTGTGATGAAATGGTTTGGAAATTTGGAGAGACTGAGTAAGGAGAGGTAGACAAATTGGATATATATGTCAGAAGTGCAGGGAGCAAGGGGGAGACCAAATTGGAGATGGAAGGGTGGAGTGAAAAATATTTTGAGTGATCGGCACCTGAACATCCTGGAGGATGAAAGACTTGCATGGGATACAGTGAATTGGAACGATGTGGTATACAGTTGTCAGTGTGCTGACAGTGAAGTGGCTGGGGTAACCGTGGAAAGGTCTGTAGGGCCAGGTTGAGGATACAGAGATATGATTTTGGTGGCATTACACATGACCTAGAGAATGGATGTGAGTGAATGCAGCCTTTCTTTGTCTGTTCCTGGTGCTACCTTGCAAACGAGTGAAACAGCTATTAAGTAGAAAGGAAATCAGGTCATTCCTCTCTCCTACAAAATGGATAGCTGTGTCACCTCACCCTTTCATCATAGCTCAGCTCTTTTTAATTCTGGTACCATCTTGGCACAGATTAGGGTTAAGGGTCAAATCCCAAGACCTTCTCACACACAGAATACTGAAGCTTCTTTCTTGCTTAATAATGATCATATTAATGCCTTTTTCATTTTCTCCTGTCCTCATTACTTTACACTTGTTAGGGTTGAATTATAACAACAATGTATTAGACCAACTTTGGAGTCTGTTTAGGTCCCCTTGTAAGCTGATGCAATCCTCCTCACTTTTCACTTCATGACTTTTGCATCATCTGCAAACAAATTCAGGCAAGATTCTGTACCATTAGGCAACTCATTTACTTAGATCAAGGAAAATAAAGGTTCCAGAACAGAACCCTGTGGTATTCCAGTGATCACCTCAATTCATATGGAGAAGGTTAATTTGACATGCATTCTTTGTTTCCTTCCACCAATATGATATTTTAATCATTGGAGTTCTCCCTTATTCTTGTCTGGTGATGCAACTTCTAAATCAGCCTTCCATGTGTTACAGTGTCATATGCTTTCTGGCAGTCCAAAACAGAGCTCATTCTCTTGTAGAAATCTATGAGGTTTGTTTTACATGACCTCTCCTTAAAATCATGCTGTTTCTTCATGTGATTTTTCCTCTGTAGCAAGTCATCCATTTACATTCTAATTATCTTTTCCAGAACCTTACAGTCCATACTCATCATTAAGATCAATCTGTAGTTTAGTGCCTCTTCCCAGTCTTCTGTATTATAGATATGTATGATGTTTGCCCTTTTCCAATCTCTTGGCACTCTGTGTTTCACCAGCAATAACTTGAACAGTATTTCACCATGTTAATCTAATACATCTTCACACACCTTCAGCCCTTGTGAAATTTCATCACTTTGTATGTGTATGTGCAGGGAGTGACACTTAGTTGCATATTTGTTGTTTGTTTTGCTGGTTGGTTGCATAGATGCATTTGCACGTGTATACACGAGCATTTGTTAATCTTTCTCTGTGATAATATACTTATATGTCTGTTTAAACTCACATAAGAGCGAAAGTTGGAATGTCTGTGTGTGGGTTAGTATTGTTATGAAGTGAGATTAGCCACACCCATCACCCCTTCACCCACTGAATCCATGTGGGCATGTGGGGGTGAGCTGCAGGTGTGAGCGTCATTGGTTTCAGGCACGAGGTCCCTGTGACGGCTGAGCAGATCCCGATCGTACACGTGGACGAAGACTTGGTAGTGGTGGACAAGCCTGCCTCCATTCCTGTAAGTCGTCCACACAGTCGCCACCAATGCCACATAGCTGTAGACCACTCATGCCCAAGCTCCACATTTCACCTCACTATACCCTGTTGCTCTCAATACTATTTTTTTTATCCCAACAGGTGTCTTGTTTGAGGTAAAGAATTACAGCATTTTCCAGTATATATGAATCCAAAAATGTTTTAATTGGCTAAGAATTTTAGTGACTTAATTGTACAGTAAAAGGTAGATTATGTGAGGTGAGGTGTTGGTCGGTGCCGAGTCCCCACCAGTGCTTCGCTCAGCCCCAGATCTTGTGCGTTGTCCCTGCAGCAAAGTCCCTTGTACTGTGCATCATGTCCCCTCTCATCACCCGCGCACATGCACATTCCTTCACCTGGAGGCAGCTGGACTTCTGTTCTGCCCACCATAATGACTTTTTTTTTTTTTTGTGGCCATGGAACTGCTATTACAGCGTGAGTAGGAGTCCCTGTCAGTTACAGTCCAAGATTATTTAGAAGTCTCAGGTGTTAGAAGTGAGTCATCGTTTACAAATAAGGTTAGCTCTTTCTCTTATAAAACCAAGATATAGCAAGTTTGAGTCAGATGACAAAGTCCTTACATACCTAGATTTGTTTAGCAAGGCAATTACATCAAAAAAATAGTTCTCCACTGAAAACCCAATAGTCCCAATGAATGATACACAAGTCCAATTAAACTTATTAAACCAAATAATGGACTTTACGGATCTGGGTCTAAGAGCGAGGTGGCAGGGGGCACGGTGAGGAGGGGTCTCCCCTCACGTTGTTGCTAATCTTGTGTTTTCAGAGTGTTGGTGGCATCGCAGCTTTTCTGGGTGTGTGTGGCAGTCACCTGCAGCCTTTTCAATAGCTCGCGTTTTGCATTGTCATTAATAGATCAGTGCCTTTGTTTTTCTAATATATTGTTAACATAGATGCTAAACGCAGTCGTGTTGTGGTTGCCATTGCAGACATGAGACGCCGGTGTTAGCGCGAAACATTGCGATATTACATTTAGATGAGGATTTGGTCGTTCTCGACAAGCCATGTTCCCTGCCGGTGAGTAGTAGCGGCGAGCTTTAACCCGGCTACTTAGCTAGCTGCCTGCCTAGTATAGCAGGGGTGGGTCTGCAGGACCCCCGCCCCCGGCATGGTGTGGTCAGCACTTTCTAGGCCACGGGGTAACCAGGCACTCTCGTGCGCGTGCCACATTACTGTTCGCATTATGAGCCTATGACTCTGTGCGGCTCCCCCAAGTTTCTGACAGCTCCAAAACGTCCTACAGAGCATAGACGTTCTAACAGCGCTGCTATCCCTCAGATAGCATTTTAAACTAAACCGTGTGAATTATATTCTCCCTATAAATGGCTCAAGTGCGCACTTATCACCTCTACTGACTGTGTATCAATCTTTGCGTCAGTTTTTATCTAAGATATATGACATGTTCCACTTCTAAAGAATTGCAGAAATTCTTACATCTACCTTGGCAATAGTCTTCACCACATGGATTTACAGTATGAATATACCTTCCCTTGCTCCTCCACCCCAACATACCCTGACCCGCTTCACTTTTAGAATTCTATTTTGTATTGTATTGCTATGCCTAGCTTTCAGTATTGATCATTTTTGTAAGTTCATGTCCATGAATTTGATCCTTGATTTCCATCCCTCAATTCCTATGATTCCTTAAAGAGCTGTTAGTTTGACCCTTGAGTCATGGAGCTGTTACCATCCATTCCTGAAAATTTTATTTTATCAAAATGTAATGCATTTGGCCTCCCCTTTCATAAGCCTTAAAACCCCACCTTTTTTAATGGGATCCTTTGCACCTCCAATGTTGTTATCTCCTGGTTCCTGGCACACATGCGATTGGCTGCCCGACCCCAATTTTGGCCCCGTTTTTTAATACATCACGTGGCTATAGCATGATTACGTAACCTGTACATTATAGGTACCATTATGGTATATAATTGCACCCCTAATTTGTTGTTTATTTTTATGTTTATGTTTCAGAACTGATTTCCAGAGTGGACCTGGCCCAACATAACAAGCCAAGGAAGCGTGAATTTTTTCCACATTTCAAATGGTTTACCTTTTTTCATACACTATTTTCTAAATATAATGGTAACCTGTGTTATTTCCTGGCATGAATGACCATTAAATTGTTTTCCTATTGTATCTTGCATTATTTCTATTTCAGACTCCTGTTTTTTGTAGTTTTGCACATTTGCACAAGTTTGTTGCGTGAACTGCAGTTTTGTAGTTTTGGTCCCTTGTCCTTACCACTTTAAACACCGCAAGTTACACATAACAGGTGGACAGGACCATCCTCATTCTGACTGTTGCAGAAAGTTTATTCCTTCAGGCAAGACACACAACAGTTAACTTTTTAACTTGGCCGAGACATACTTAAGTCAGTTTAAGTGACTGTGTGAGCAGAAAGAATATAAAATAAGTTCTGTATATATGAGTGATGAAATAGGTTCGCTATTTTTTCTTGCCTTTTTCCATAATTATCGAACTGCTTGTTTCGTTATGATAATCTGTAATCACCATTATCATCAATTTGATCTTTTCACCTTTTTCGTTTTCAAGGATTTGCAAAGCATAAGAGTTCATCATGTGTCAGTTTGCACAACCAGGCGCACGTTGGCGATGAAGAATATTTTGTAGGCCATGAGCCCCATCTTCATCAGCAAAATTTTCATTGTTCACAGTCATCTCCAGGAACAACCACAACTACTCTTCTCTAGTTTACAAGCAGTACATTTTCCTGTCTGACACTTCATCTACTGTTGCCCATATCTTTTTCAAATACAAAAGTGGTCATTATACATATCTTGAGCAACCCACATTTACCACAGGTTCAAGAGACCTCAACCTTCTTTGTTACGTCTTTCCTGTACCCTCAAATTTCTTTTCAGCTGTTAATCTTTTTTTGATAACATGACCATAATTAATCTTGGTCCAGCCTTTCATAGCTCTCTAATCTAATTATCTTCCTTACTTGACCCAACTTCCTTCGGCTAGCTATAGCTGACTCAAGTTTTGACTCCACAGGGCTGATGGGCTTCATGACCTGAAAGATATGAACTGTAAGTAAGGTCACCTAGTCCTTTAAAGACAACTCTTCCTGGCATACTAATAATTATAATGAGAGAGCCTGATCCAAAAAGCTCATGTATACTCCTTCCAATAAGGGGTTTTTTGACCACCTGAATGCCACTGGTACAAATATTAACTGTATACTGTATAAATCCTCAATAAAAGGTTTTTGAAATCTGAGGACATCTAAGTTGCTTTTATGTTTAGGATCTAAGTGCCCAAAGACTTCTGTGTGATCCCACCTGACCTGTCCTTCTTGGTGTCGCATGGGTAAACACACTGGCAAGTTTTAGACTTACACTCTTAGTATAATAAGGCTGGCATGCACATATGCAAAAGTGTAGATGTCAGCCTTGCAGCAAAACCTAAGAACAAACCTAGTCTCAGCAGCTAGCTAATCAAGGATTGACTAGATAAATATTTCTCAACCCAGGAGTCCTTAAGGAGTCAAGTTCAAATTTATCTTTGCCTAAAAGAACCAGTAAAAGATAATCAGCATAGCTCTCTTTAGTTCATCATGAGAAACTACGTCACTAGTTGAAAATGACACAACTATTGAAATAGTTTCATTGCCAAAGAATTGTATGTGAACATCAGTTTCCTCTCTCCTTACCTTAATGTCACGGCGCCTGGTTAACACAGACTGGCACTAGAGACCCCCATGACATCATCCATTTCTCCCTGACATCTTACATTCCTTGTTATGCCGTCATGCCCAATGCCTATTGTGATATATTTGTGTCTGTGCTTCTGCTCTGCTCCAAGACCATTGATATTTATGATATCTCCTTTTTTCACTTAAAGTATTGATATCTCTTTTTACTTTTTTAGTCCTGTTTGTATTATCAGATTTTTATCATGGCAAACTCTTCTTACTCTTCGGTGTCCAATAATCTTTAACTATGATGTGTTTATTTCATTCTGTATTTTTCTTGTATAGCCTACTGTGGTCAAGAGAATATTCCATATGTCTCAGCTGTCTCACATAATGTCTTTCATTTGTATATGTGACTGTGTCTCATCCATTGTCTTAGATTTCTATTACTTGCACTCAAAAGCTTTCCATCTACCATGAGTATCTAACCTGTGTTTCTTCATTTTTTATTGTATATAGGAAGCCCATAATTATCACTCATCTAACAAGTGAAATAAAGGAGTTATAGCTACCGGCTGAGTACATAGGACCTACATGTCATGGAGTTTCTGAGTGTCAGTTCCTAAGTAACTCACCAAATAGTTTTGTCCGATTTTAAACAGACCAGAAATACCTCTGTTTAAATTCCTTAATTGATTAACTCATCAAGGGATGTGCTACATAGAATGAACCCTCTGATGACCCAAGTGAAGTGTGAGATACTTAAGAGTTGAGGCCATGTTTGTACTTGGTCATGACTGCCCTAGCACCACAATCAGTCTTAGCTCAGCTGTAGGAGCTGTGCCAAAATACACCTTATAGCACCCCTGAGATGGTATAAACAAATCACTGAGCAGCTTTTTCCTGGAGACATGAAATGTTATGTTTTTCTGTGCATTATTCATTATTATTCAAGATAATATTTTCTATATCAGGTATATACCATGAATTAGGAAAGTATTTTACATTTTCATTTTCCAGGAAAATGAGGCTAGATTATGATAACCAGGCTTAACTACTAAAGGTTCTTACCCGCCAGTATTTTGGTTGTGACATTGCCACCTCCCCGTTAGTAACGCTGGTGAGAGAGCTGGTTCTCTATATACCACAGCGCGTCAGTTAAAGGATACAATTTTCTCATATTCGGTGGATTTAAGTACAATGTGTCAAGATCCTTTATGGTAGGCTGTCACTTTATCCTTATTTCCACCAAGTACACCACCTTGACCTTCAGAAGCTTGAATTTTTACACAAAGTTGTAGAGATCCAAAGCAAAGAAGTGCACAGGTTGAGAAAGGTATCCAAATCCCTGAGGCTGGTGTAGACATGCCCATGGGCTGTCGCCTACTGTGGCCAGGCCTCCTCCCCTGCCCCCTCACTCACTGATGGTGGTGACTGTTGTTGTCCCCGCGTTCAGGTCCACCCGTGCGGCCGCTACCGACACAACACGGTCGTCTTCATCCTGGCCAAGGAGTACAATCTCAAGAACCTCAGAACCATCCACCGCCTTGATAGACTCACGAGCGGTAAGTTGGCAACCCCCCTGCCCTGCTTCCTTCAAGCATATATCTTGCTATATTGTTTTGTGCCTCCTTGCCATTGCTTATCTACCATCATAACCCTTAAGCTTCCATGCCATGCTTTCTTAATGTTGGAATCATGAAACTTCCATCAAATTCACCATGCTCTTACACTGTATTACTTATATACTTGCGTTTTATTTTATTTTAACTAAATGTCTACTTTAAAACATTTTGTAAAGTTGACAAGAAAGAACATGGTCAACTCCTTTGCTTTTGTCTATTGACTTCACTTGCTTCATCTGGTATGATACCTTCCAGAGCTAAAAGTACTTTTAACTTACTTAAACAAAGGGGGAATCTTGTTCCTTTCACAAAATATTTGACCTAACCTCTCCATCAGTATTATAAAGGATCCTTTAGTAATTTTTCTTACCTTGATACTGAACATCTTTCAGCGTTTTCATCCTTGAGTTGAAATTCATACAACTTCACTTGTTGCAGTTATCACTTTATCATTCTATATTCTTTCATCATCCTTGTTGCATTTAATTATGTGAAGTAGTAACCACTGCTGAATATTTCATCCAGAACATCATCACTTTTTTTTGTTTTACTGTTTCCATATTGACAGTACTACTCTTTTTTCTCTTTAAGGTATGACTGTTTAGTGAAGGAAAATGTTTCTGCCAATATTTTATTGTATATTTCAGGAATTTAGCAAATCTCAGAATTAGTTTCTTGATTTCATGCTTTTTATACGTACTGTTATATCATCATCATGGAACGAGAAGAGGAATTGCTGACACAGTTTTTAGATGTCCACAAGATATAGATACAAATTAGAAAATGTTTCATGACAAAATCTAATGTAATTTGTTAACATGCCTGATAGTTGTTTTTATGATAATTTATGAATGATAGTTAAAAACTTAGCAGTGTTTGGGAAGCCTAATGATAACAAATGAATATCTTTATAATTTAAAGTATCATGTTTTCTGCTAGAACCTCTGACTTGTCATCTGCAGATGACTGAGAGTCTATTATTCATAACGGTACAGTCATATATATATATATATATATATATATATATATATATATATATATATATATTATTTTCTTTTTTCTTCATATATTTTCT